>JACDJE010000070.1:4908335-4964642 GCA_016647715.1 Pavo muticus | reverse complement strand
AGAGGAGAGGAGAGGAGAGGAGAGGAGAGGAGAGGAGAGGAGAGGAGAGGAGAGGAGAGGAGAGGAGAGGAGAGGAGAGGAGAGGAGAGGAGAGGAGAGGAGAGGAGAGGAGAGGAGAGGAGAGGAGAGGAAAAAAGGAAAAGAGAACATTGCATCTTTCTGCTTAAAGAAAGTGGGTTTGTTTACAGCATGATTTTCTGAAACAAGACCATCTGCTGGAACTGGGGCTTTTGGTTTATTTGGTGGTAAACCAAATCACTTGGGTTTAATGACAGCCTGTTTGATTCTGTCACCACTTCAGCCTGAGCCTAAATGACCTTTCAGGAAACATGCTTCACATAAACAATTTTATTGTGTTCAGTCCATCTACAAACAGCTCTTTGTTAATGATGTGGAGCTTGAACCACCTCTGAGCTTGAATTGTAGGATTTACAATGCTGTGCTAAATCCGACACTAAAACTATGCTTTTATTTTTTTCATCTGACATGTCTTTCTCTAGAGAATTATTTGCACTCACTGAAATTTATAGCAGCATGTTCTTGTAGACTAAGATATTTTGTTTGTATTGTACATTTAAACAATTATGCAATGTATATAGGAAGAAAAGATTAATTGCTACATGAAAGACCCCAAAGCCACATACATGGTATACTAATGTTAGAGATATTAATCATTATTTGACAGTTTATAGACAAAGTGTTATGAAATTGAATAGGAAGCATTTAGTATGCTTCTACCATTAGTAGGGAGTGAAAAAGAGACTGCATAATCAGGGTATCTTTTCCCTTTTTAGAACTGCATATGGAATTTCCATGTCAGGGATGTTTCTTTTAGCAAAATTTGTTATCTCAATTTCTATTCCCCTCTAACAGGTCAGTGATAAATGCCTTTTGTACTTTGTCACATTTCTATATTTTCTCCTCTATATTTATTTCTTTAAAATCATGTTCCATTTCTCTTTTGCAGTATCTTAACCAATTATCTCAAAAATAGTTCCATATTTCCTCAACACTGTAACGTGGAGGTTCAATATCAAGAAGACAGGTTGTTGCAGCTCAGTTTGTCCAGCAAACTGGTCCCTGGAGTTCATTCTTGACACAAAAGTAGTTTGTTTCACAATGGAATTACAATGGATGAGCCAAGACAGCATCATGCTTCTTCCCTTTCAAAAGCCATTTGAAAAAAAAGTAGTACTTGTGGAATACTGGCACATCTAATAGTTGCTTTTCAAAGCAACTGAAGGTACTGAATCACAGTTTGGAAGTTTCACATCAACAAGGGGAAAATCTTGAACAGAATCCAACAGAAGTCAGCACTTATTTGTTGGAGGTCTCTATTTTATTGCTTTTTTCAAGCAGCAGTGCATCAACTTGGTTTAGTATAATTAACATCCTTAAAAGAAATGCTTACCCTCTGATACAAGGGTATCAGAGTTTAGAAAACAGCAAATGGATTCTAGGGCTTTTGAGTCCCTTTGTAAAAAGAAGAAAGCAAGCTAATAAAAATTATCTAGGCCAAATCCACAGCATGATTGTATCTTCTGAAGTCATTCTAGGTCAAATTCACAATAAAATTTATTTTAGTGGAGCGACAGTCTGATTAGATTTAGCTTAGTAAACTATTATTATCTCCAACAATAAACCAAACTGTACTAAGGAATAGCTCATGATAAAATGATAGTGTTTCTCTGCTTGAATGCAGATAGTCCTCTTTTTGGCACTAGTTTGGTGATTTTGGTGATTTCGTATACTCTCCCATTCTCTTGTCTGTGCCCTGTGGCCACTAATTCTCTTGTACTAGCCAAAGTATGTTTGTATTTTCAGTCCTGTGATTTTCCAAGGATTGTTACTTTTAGTTTGCCTGCAGGTACTTCTCTTTAATAAGAATTCTTCATCACATCAGGTATACCAGATAGACATAAAAACACTAACTAATGAACTTTCAGCCCACTACTTATCAAAGGGAAATTCAAACCTCATATCTAATTATGTATGTTCATCCATCATTCATATTCCTCACACTCTTTGGCAAAGAATATCAATGAGGTTTTCTGAATTTATTTAAGAAAAATTAAAAACATGTGACCCACAAACTTGGTAATTGTGGAGTCTTCAAAAAGGGTATGACAGAACAAATGCAAACCAGGAGCTGGGAGTGAATAATGCCGCTAATGTGAACTTCACTTTGCTAATTAAAACTCCATGGGAGCAAATGTATCAGTTGCTGATACTAGCAACAATATGCTAGTGGCAGCAATACAGAGCTAAATTTAAACTATGGTGGGTCTAGCATAACACCTCTTAGCACTAATTGCCTCTATTCAACACATCATTATATAAATAAATAGCTTTCTCCACCCTCTTCACTGATAGTTCTGATAGTGTCTGATAAGTAACAAGGCATCTTTTTGCTAACACAGAATCCTGACTCAACGTGATGTAGTCAGAGGAAGGCAAATTCTCTTTTTAAGAAACAGAGTGGGCTGAGCAGACCAAATTAGCCTTAGCTGTGGGCTGATATTATACCTTCTGTTTGCAGGATACTATTTATTTTTTGGCATGCCTTTTGTTTTGGTTTGGTTTGTGGTTTTTTTTTTTTGGATGGGGAAGGGAAGAAGGGTGACCCTTGTCCTCCAAGTGTAGAGTTCCTTCCCCTTCTCTTTCCCCTTCTCCTTTCTCCCTTCCTCTTCCCCTTCCCCTTCCTTACATTTTTAATTCCAAGAAATTGATAATAGAGCACAAGATAAAATTATAATGAAGTTCAATATTATATTGGCATACAAGTTCCTCCAAGTGTGTATTATTAATTAATTCATTATCCAAATACCCAGTATAAACAGAATCTTTGTAGTCATTTGTTTCTATACTTTTGTTAATCTGATTGTAAATTCACTGAGTATAAATTGATAAAACGTGCATGAAAATACTGTTATTCCTTCACTTTTGTGTGTTTTGTGCTTTTTTATTCAGAAGAATTATCACAGAGCATTTAAAGAAAATGAGCAGTTGCAAAGTTGTAGTATGTAGGTTGCTCCAAAAGTAATTTACCCTTTTTTTTTTTTTCCTATGAAAACTACAACAGATATAAGGAGCACAAAAACATTATTTAATAGAGCAAATTCTGATCTGCAGAACACTGTTTTTCAATACAGTCACCACCATGAGCTGTGCATTTTCACCAGCGATGGAAAAGACAGTACATGCCATGCAGATGAACCACTGTTTCACAGCCGCGGTGATGGTGTTGTCAGGAAAATGTTTCCCAAGCCATCCATCTTTCATCAGTCTTAACAGGTGCAAGCCAGAAGGTGCCAAATCTGGACTATATGGTGTGTGAGGTAAGCCAGTCCAGCCAAGACTGGCCATGTGTTCCATGGTCTTCAAACTGGTATGGGGTCTGACATTATCATGTTGTGAGAGAAAGTTTGTCTAGCCTGACTCTGGAAGTTCAAGCCTTCAGCTTAGGTAATGATGTCGCTGTCAAAATTGATGGTATTTCTAGGTTCAAGGAAATCCAGATGAATCACTCCTTTCTTATCCCAAAAGACAGTGCACATCACCTTATCCACTGAGGGCTGCATCTTGAACTTTCTATTTGTTGAGGAATTCACATTTTGCCATAAGGTTTTCCTTCCTTTACCTGTATGAGCATTCGTGGGACTCACCTGGCACAAACTTTGTGATATTCCAATGTTGCTACCATTGTTTCCAATGCATTGAACTTCATATTCATCTCTGAACACAGTTCCCTGGTGTAATCCATCAATTTGGTTGGATGAGATGATCGAAACACTCTTCATTTCATGGTGTGATAGCTGTGCATGGCTGTCTGGAATGGAATGTAGCTTGTCTTTCATGTTGCTGTCACCACTGCTGAAATACACCACCCACTGCCTCACTGTGCCAGCATTCATTGTTTGCTCTCCATAAACGTTCAGCAAGTGTCAATGCATGTCAATGGGTGCCATTTTTGCCACATAGAAGAATTCAGTTCCACATCTTCATACATATTTCCATGTCAGATGCCATTTGTCAGTATGCCCCTCTGCTGCCATCTGTCACACAGCAAAAATATGTAATATGTAATATGAAATATTGGAGGGAAGGTTCAGTCTCTACTGACATATCACCAACATCTGCCTCTGATGTCATGGGTCAAAATAATAAAATAGGAAGCATTACTTTTGGGATAGCCCTCGTAGTTTAATGTTACTTCAGACATCAAGATGCCAAGAAAATGAAAAGAACTTCAGGGACCCAACATGCTAGATACTGCATAAAGTTATACTAAGAGATATTTCTTGCCTTTTCCTCCTAGGATTACCAGTTCACAGGCGAGATAGAACCCTTGTTTGTAGATGAAGAACAATGGCCCAGGCAGTAATGTATCTATTTCTTTGCAGAATTTATTATATATTCCTCTGGGGAAAAAGTAAATAAAATAAACTTTCCTCCATAGGCATCACATACTTTGAATTATGGCATAACATTTTCTAAATTCCTATCATTTACATTTTGACCAATATACTTACTCTGAGAAATATATACACCATTATCATGCTAATAAACCAGTGGAAGGAATTCATAAACCAGGTCAAATAAAGTAAATGGTAATTCTACAGCATCTTTGCATTAGAAGCTACATAGATATTTGCATTGCAGCAGAGCTAGCAACAACAAAAGTGATAGAAATGTCCACCAGGAATGACAAGTTTTGGAATTGCATGGAAGCCAAAAAGAAAGCAAAACTGTGGCTCTTTATTTGTATGTAAGGATAGCAGGATCCCAGGTATTCTGGCAACAAGAATGTTGGTAGTCCAGTTTCAAAGTAGAGTTGAAGGATGGGAAGGAAGGTTAGGTTTTTTTTGTTTGTTTGTTCTGGAACAAATTCTCTTTCTTCGTTTAAAAATGGACATTTAACTTTCCTTGTCTACTTTCAACCTTACTTTAGTACTTGGAAGTGGTTCAGAATATATCTTTTGGTCCAGGCTCTTTCTCTGGGAAAGTAACATTCTTTTTGGCTTAGCTTAACATTTTAGGTTGATGTTTTAGACTACAAAATCATTCCTCTAATGTAGTAAGTTTGATGTGGGGCAGGTTTTTAACAGAAGAAAATAAAAATTTTTGGAAGGAAATAGAGGAACTGAGTGGATAAGTTGGATGAGTAATGTGTTATTCCAAAAGGAATACTGGGGACAATGCTAAGATTTATTCTCCACATTGGTTTGAAAGGAAATGGATTACAAAAAGCATGCAGGTAAAATAGATAAGTATGTAATTTAAGCTCTGATAAAGGCACACTGTGACAAATACAAATTGCTTCAAGTTTGTGGTATCTCAGCCTTTGGTTAATAGTAGCTAGCCACTGCCCTCTCCTTGCTAAGAAATTTTAGCTCTGGTGAACTGTTTTCCATGGTTGCATAAAAAAATTGTGTCTGAGTGGTTCTATCAGGTGAGATACCTGTGAATGGACCTGATGATTGTGCACATGAAAGAGGCAGTTGATTAAACATGCATATCTAAGAACAGACTTGCATGACAACCTCCACTTTCTACTCACTCCAGTCTTAGTCTGATATGAGCAAAAAACATATACCGATGCTTCTATCTTATCAGAAAAATGTAGAACGGATACATGATGAATGTGAATGCTGTTGATAGTATCTGTTCTTGAATTTACATATGTTAGCTGAGAACTTCACACAGTGGGAGACAACACCTGCCAACCTACCCACTGGTTGGCCCCAGGGAATTTGGGAAGGCTCTCAGGAGTGACAAGGGTCTAGAGGCAAAAGGGATCAAATAAAGCTGCAGTTCTTACAGTGGTTAGGCATCAGGGTTTTTCTTGAGTAGTATGAAGTGATAATTTTTTTTAAGAAAGTATTTGAAAAATAGTTTTAAAATATGAATTCTGAAATGTTTACTCTGCCTGCAGTGCTCTTTCCTTTGCAGAGATTCCTGTCATCTACAGGTTTCAAGGAAGAGAATACAACAGAAAAAAAAAAGAAAAAAAGAAAAAAAAAAGATTCAGAAAGACAAATTGAGATGTGGACAAATGAAATGATTTTTTCAAGGATCTGAACTTAGGACAATGATGCAGATGTGAAACAGAATGTTTGAATTTACTGTCCAAAAGAGATGCCTGATATTTCTTTTTAACCTTCTTCTGGCAGTATTAAAGATGGGAAAGCTATTCCTTGCTGCATCATCATCATAATTTCCCTGAAATACTCTCAGGGAATTTGTAGCTGAAATTCTGACTTGACTGTATTTTTTCACTTATGGATTTGGTTGTATGATGGTCTTCAAAAGAAACCACTATTTGCACTGACTTAGCAAATTGAAATAATGTGGAAAATGCTTACATTAAGATTACACACACGCAACGCTGCGTCCAGGGTATAGTTATGCACTATAACCTAATTAAAGAATACATGCTAAAATTTTCCCTGAAAAACAATAAAATCTCTGTGGATCCTGGACAGTCCTGTCAGGCTGACAACAGCTGACAAGAAGAGTGCTTTGTGGGAGACTGGACACTCATGGAACATAACTACTCTGGTAAAAACAAGGTAGTGAGACAGACGTTATGAGATCTGCCTCCATGGCAAATCCTTTCAATGCAAGAGAAGACTGCAAAGCTTTGTCCTTTCAAGTTATGATTTCAAAGTGAAAGTGTTCCTAGATTCCACCAGTGTATTGAAAACAGTGACCAAGCACCTCTTACTGAGTTGTATTATTTTCATGCTGTGGGGAAGTAAACAACTAATCTGTAAGCCTGTCATCTGTTTGTCACCCTTCTCAGAAAAGGAGGCCATGCTTTTAGGAAGAAGTAGATCTTTTGCTGAAGACTCTCTGCACCTCTCCACAATGTCTCTCTGATGGCTTTTGGTTTGGATAAGAAGAAAGAAAAAGGCTGCAACCACTATCTGTATTTATAGACATGTTTTAAAGTGTGCTCATACAAGATTTTGTCTTCAGATCAAATTCTCATACCAATATCCTGCTGACAGTTTTCCTCGTGATTAGAAATTGTTCTGTCCTTAGAAGTGCAATGTATGTGGTGTGTCCCCACAGAGAGTACAAAAAAGCTATAGAAGCTGTGTCATCAGAAAAAGCCCCTCAAGCAAAGATTTATCAACTGTCTTGAGCCATGTGATACAGCTGTTAGCCAGTTACTTAAAAATACATTTTGTTTTCTCCTTGTTACCTACTTTTTCACAGAAAAACACATCCTGAAGTTCTAAGGCTCCGTTTGTGGAAATCAGGTTTGTCATTTCTTTTGGAAACACAGTTCTCCTATCTACAAAAATAAAAATAAAAGGTTATATTGTGATCAAGGATTTTTAATTTCTATTTAGCAAAACACTCTCTTCAGCAATGGAAATACATACAGTGCAGATACTGCTGAATTTAACACTGTAATTCAAAAACTTGTTACCCAGAATTTTCTCTTCTAGAGAAAAACAAAATAAAATTGTACTCCCAACTAAACTCCTCATGAGGTGCTCTATGGAGACAAATTTTAAAGTGCGTGGGTTGCAGAATTCCTATTGCTTTTCACTTGGTTCCACTTGCTGACTCAAGCAGCGTTCACAGGTATTCCTGTGCAAATAAAGAGCAAATATTTTGTGTTTCTTTGGGAAGAGAAAGAAAATGGCACACATATTTATTTGTGCTGCTCTCCTCAGATTGACTTGTTCAGCTCTCTAATCAGGTAGCTCTGAGTGATTTCAGCCACTGGTGATTTGTTCAACCATCTGTATCGAAACAAAAACCTGTTCCGCAAATACATAACCTGAATAGAAAGTACTAAATTTATTTGCTTTTGGGTCATTTTGCTTTCAATTTAGTCCCAAGATCTTGAGGGTTGCAGGGAGTTCAAGAAAGTGTTTCCAGACATTGGTTTCATAAATCTCAGAATACACTATTATTCCCCTAAAAATTCATGCTGAGATGGGCTTATTTGTTATTTTCTATTTATCATTAATGTTCTGCTTTAAAAAGGATCAGTTAAGTCACAAACATCAGCAGGAAACACAGCTGACCAAACTTTTAACGTGGATGAAAAAATAAAATAAACAGTGAATCTCTCACAGACCAGTGAGAGATTGAATAACTGTTTTTTCTGTGGTAAAAAAATATCCTAAAAAAAAAAACCCCAAATAACAAAAACAAGATGAAAAGCTTGCAAACTAATATTGTGCTAACTCCAGAAGGATATTATTCATAAAGAATTTCTGAATAGGTTTACTCAATGACCCAGTGTATCCATTAGCATGGATACGGTACTTCTAATTGATTCACGATAATTAATTTGTTCTTAAAGCATGATAATGCTCTGAGTGCTTAACAAACAATCCAGGTTGTTATAAAGCCAAGGTACCTGCTGTGAAGATGCTTATGGTCTAATTATCTAACAGTAATCTCTTCCAGAACAACAGTGCCAAAAAAAGTGCAATCTTTATCATGCTCCATTTTCATCTCTGTTTAGTGGCTTAGAAATGGTGAAATGTTCACTGCTCTTTTTCAGAAATGAAATGAAGAGATTTTTAAATTCTTTCTGTTTTCTTCATGCCAATAGTTTAGGAATGGAATGGAGAAGGAACAGAAAATGTCACTGTTGTTAGTGGAACATGGATATCTTGGTGGTGTATGCATGAGGTATGGGAAATTGATGCATAAATCCAGGTTTTGTACTTAGTGAGCTGAAAATGGCGTCCTGTCACTCTCTCATATAAGGCTGAGAAACTGGAGGATCTTCTGCAAACTAAGCATCTATAAGCCCTGGATTTAAAGAAGGGAAAAAAAAATAGAAAAGAAAAAGAAAAGAGAGAAAGGAAAACAGACTGTCCATGGAGTGAGGTGATCCTGGAGGTTGGTTTATTACTATAACTTTTATCTGGATGTTATTCACTGCCACTGATTTCATATAATATGTCTATCAGTATTTTAAATGTAAATCCTATTTTGATTTTCTGATTTCAGTAGAAGCAGCATGTAGGATCACTTGATTTGGGCACTAGAGCTCATGTCTCTAAAGAGTAACCCAGCTAATCAGCCACTCACACACCACTGCCGTGTAAATGCATTCCGCTGGCTGACCTAAAGCTGGCCTGTTTTCAAGTACTCTCATTTTTGGGTCATTAACTGTATAGAAACTGTTGAGTCACAGCCTGAACCACTGACTGATCACCTGAGGCAAGGACTGGGTCAGCCATGGGAGCACAGGTGAAGGCAATTCACCTGTGTGACCAGAAGGGGTGGAACCTGGCTCCACTCCTCCTAGACCCCATTTAAGGGCTGACTACGAGTGGGGAAGGATCTCTTTCTGGAGATTCCTCCTTTGTGGAGCTTTTCATCGTGAGTCTGAATCTTCAGACATGGGGGAGCATTCTTTCTCTGTTTGTTCCTTTGCTATTTCACTATGATACTCTTTCCAGCTGTACTTTGTTGACTGTACATTAACTCAGCTTCCACTTCAGAAGTTGTCAAATGATTGCTAAAGCAGAAGAAGATCTACGATATGTCTCTAATTGGACATTACTTTCTGTTAGTGGGAAGCTGCATATCAATTCATTTCATTCTCAGCAAAATACAATGGTAGTGTGTATGCTCTCATTTTGACATGCTCAGTTTTGTGCAGGGATCTCGCTCTACTGACTGCCCAGACTTCTTATCTATTGGTGCAAATGTAGAAAAGTCTGCAGTTTTCCTGTTGCACCTCTCTGGGGAAATAGATCAGCTGCATAAGAGGCTGGAAAACACTTGATTTCTATTCTTGCAGTAAGAGTGCAATTGCACTGGTTTTATTACAGTTCTTTCTTGATTGTGACCATTCTGACACAGGAAATATCCATCCACATTTCTGACCGCTTCTTGGTTAGCGCCTAAGTGGCAAATACACAACTTGCTAAGAAGGGGACATAGCAGGGTCAGAAAATAGCTGTCTGTTTTTCATTGTTTTCCAGAAGCCTCAAGATGAAGGCTGCTTGTTTTCTCCTGTAGGACATAGTAGCCAGGCAGAAATGGTTTGCTATAATTAGGTAGGAATTTTTCTTGCAGGAATCTCTCTTATGTCTTGCCAAGGATTTAGTATTCACTTGTCTCTTTACCTTTTTCCAGCTAAGAGGATCTCAGAAGAGATGTTACAGCTACATCTCAGACAGCAGGAAGTAACATGAAGCAGATGGAGTTTATCTTATTCTTCAGCATAGGCTACTAGCAAGAAATGATATTAGTGGGCTGCCTCTCGGAAATCCAGACAGACTGCTTACTTCTTTCTTTCCCTTTCCCCTTTTTTTTTTTAATAGTTCTGCACTCTGTTTTCATGAGTAACAACCTGCAGATCCTCAGATTTCAGGCATCCCAAAAGAAAATGCTTTGCAAAGAAGTGAGGTTAAAATCCAAATAAGAGCTGTGAAATTTTATTGTGAAGGACAGTTGCCTCAGTTAGGCTATCTATAACCAACAATGCATGCGTTACCTGTCTCATTATTCAGCAAGGGTTGATACATCTTTCTGGCATCTGAAGATGCTTCTTAGTTGGAGACTTCATGTCAGTCTCATACTCCAATACTGACATGACATTTATCAGCAGTAAAAGGAAGATCATGATGTGCTGAAGATTACTTTAGCAAGGAGCTTTATAAAGCTCAGGAGCTCTTGGACCTTGTCACAGTTTATGTCCATGTCCAGATAAATTTGAATGACCAGGTAGATATGATTCAAAACTCAATCTCTGATTTAGATAACTTGGGACTATCTAGAGCAAGAAAGCCATGAGAAAATGTCTGTGTAGCTCCATGGCAATGAGTCTTAGCCTCTGTTCAGGTGCCACTGTTTCTCATGGAGCCAAAAGCCATATGATTTCAGGCTTCCTCTCTTACCTCTTCCATGGTGCTGAACCTCCCGCAAGAAATACATTATTTTTATATGAAATCAGATCACAGATTTAATGTGCGTAATAGATCTACAGAAAGCTGCTTATGCACAGAACGCACACAGCAGAGAGATTATAGAAGATGGGAAATATGAAGTTGGAGCTTTTCTTTTGCTGCTTTACACAGAGAACATGTGAAATTACTGCCTCAAGTGTTTAGAACGGTGGGAGTGATGATCACAAACAGAGTTTACCACTTATCTGTAAATCATGTTTGCAAATACCTGTGATTGATTTGCTGCATGTCTTCTCCCTTTTGGCTGAAGACCTTGATGATCCTTCTGTGTAAAATCTCCACAGGAAATTCTGAGCACTGAAAAATATCCACTTTCCCCTTTAGTGTTTGTTCTGCACTGGACAAAGTAGAGTGAGAGACAGAGTGCTGGACTCTTTCTGGATCTCAATAAGAGTCTCTTAATAAAATAGACATCGATCAAACTGAAAGTTCTTCAGACACTAGGAACCTCTCTTTCATGCAGCACTGGATGGATGTCAGAAGGACTTTACCATGTTGCACTGCACTGATCCTGTCTGTGGATGGAGGAAGAACCCTCTGGTGTAATGACATGGGAATGATTGCACCAGATCGCAATAGCTGTCCACCTGCCTTGTTCTTTTCTTCAATAGAGACCAATAGTGCATTTTCAGAGAACAATGCAAAAAACATAAGGATCAAAAACTTCCCCTGTTGTATTCAGGGAAATTGAAGCACATCGTCCTGAGGCTGTGACCCAGGAGCTCAGAGCACATGGAAAAGGAAATTGTTCCTTTTTGCATTTGGAATGTGTTAGCCTGTAGTTGTTTAAATGCTGGATTAATAGCTGCTTTGAGGAAGAATGTGTTAAAAAACTCAAGTAATGAAATCTTTGATTAGATTCCTTAGGGACATATTTGTATTTACTTTTGAAGTTATTTTGACTGCAGATTTATTTGGGAATATATTTGTATGCCTTGGTGTTTTCTTCCTTTCTCAAAAAAACTTCAGTTGGCTACAAAAATTCTCAGTATGTAACTCAGTATCTGCTATAGTACCTGTATTCACATTTCATAATGAGACTTAGAAAGTCAGTACAGGTCAGATAAGTTATGCTGCTACTTTTTTTTTAATATAGCAGTCAGTTTTAATGTCTGCCAGGAGAATGAAGCAGTCCAATTTTCACTAGAATTGTGTGCAGTCCCAGATCAGAAGCTTACTAGGCTTAAGTCAAAACTTCATCTAGAATTTAATTAACACTGTATCTTCTCAGCATTGGGACACTTCAGCCACCAGGAACCAAGGCTTCAATAATTTTCTAGTGGAGTAATATCCAACGCTTATTGGATATTGCCTTCACACAGAAGATAGCCTGTGCATTGAGGATATTGTAGATTTACAAATGTGCTATTGATTAAAACTTTAATCATTTGTAGAAGTACTTCCATTCTTTTTAGATGAAGAAATTTTAGCAGAGGAAGAAAAAGGATACTTAAGCTACCAGACGTTTCATCTTTATGTCACTTATGAAAAGAGCATGGACATGAATTTTTGCTTATTCGTTTATTTGTTTGCATAGGTACAATTGCAATCATCTGAACTTTTGATATTCCTTCTTGATCACGAACATGGCTGAAAGTATAGTCAAGTCTGACAGCCTTCACTATTTCTTCAGTTCTCAGCCATTTTACTGTGATAAGGATTTTCCAATCAATGCCTTCCATTATCTGCCTGCAGTGTTAATTGAAGATGCATTCAGATCAAACACTTCTATCTTATCTGAGCAAGGTGTGTGGAACAGAGTTCTAGTACAATAGAAACAGCAATATTCCAAGACTGCAATTATATTCACACTTTATGCACAGCTAAAATTACTTCCCAGTTAAAACTATCAAATACTGCAGTCATCGTGACTCTTGATTAATGATGAAGGAGCATTTAATATCAGCTGGGATGTGGGAATTTCCAAAACTCTCTGAGATGAGATTTATTTTATTTAACACTCTTTAAGAAATAGGAGTTCTGAAACTTTTCTTATTAAATGAATAATCATCTGATATAGAAAACAAAATGGTTCTTGTAAGAGTAAGATTAATTTTCTTAAAGATCAAAACAAAACCACTTCTCAATCTGCCTTTCTACTTCAGAGGGATAAATTCTTTCTCTAATATTATAGATTATCTTTTTAAAGTTGACCTGGATAGAATGGGGAGTTGGGCAGAGAAGAGCCTGATAAAGCTCAACAAGAGCTAGCGTAGAGTGGTCCTGCACATGGGGNGGGAGGGGGGAGGAATAACTCTCAACAATTTGAAGTGCTTTCAGGGTAGAACAGCATCTCCTTTGGAGGTGAGACAATGATGAAGGTACTGAAGGAGACTCCACTAGAAACAGCACCTTGTTTCCAAGTGAGATATGGAGAAAAACTGAAATCTGACAAATAAACTGTCAGAGGACCATTTTAAGAGTTGCTGCAACATGAACCATGAAGCATGTGTGAGCAGAACATGTCTGGGAGATGACCAGAGCAAGTATATCATTTCCATGGTTCCTTCCCCCATCAGTCTAATTACTAGTGGCTTTCTGCAGTCTGTTTGTTACAGATTGGAGACCTGCACTTCATGCCCCTAAAAATGAATTGCCATCCCATCTGAGAGTGTGGGAATTGCCCTGAAGTTTTAATTTTGTGAGAGTAACTGTGATATTTCGGAAGGAAAAATGAAAATAGATCTTTCACCCTCACTTGTTTTTTGTTTTTTTTTTCAATCCAAATGACTAAATGAGTAGGAGCGGGAAGAAAGTCAAGGCTTTTGTTGTCAGGGCTCACTTACAGTAAGATATTATTTCGGGTGCCTGACAGAAAACCTTAGACTAACAGAACCTGCTGAAATTAGGCAAACTAGGGAGCTGTAGTTATTAGCGCTAATGCTGAGCATTATTATGCTTACAGGTAGTACTGATCTCAAAGAGGTAAAAAATAGAGCTCAGATTAATGTAAATGGAACAAAATCAAACACAGTAGTGATTCCTGCAGTTCTATGGGATATTTCAAGTGACAGCAGCATCTCTTGATTACTAATTACAAATTGTGGTCATACAAAATTGTGATTTAAATTGAAGTTGCTGGTAGTGAAGTATGCCCAGACAGATAAGATGAGAACAGATGGCCCCTGTCTGCTGGGCAGGTACAACACAACTAGGAGCAATGCAGACTCCAAAGAAACAAGACAAGAATTAGGACTTAAAACTACCTGCACTGCTTTTTAAAGGCTTTTCTGCACCAGAAAAACATATTTCCTTAGGATGATAATCTTACTATTGCGGTGAAGGATGTTCCAGGTTTGGCTTCTAATGAAGTCAACAGTTACTGATCAATCTATGATTATTTGCACACTGTTCATTTTGTATAAAAGAACTTAATAGTATTGTGCGGGGACCTTCCTCCCAGAATCCTACCTTTCCCCCTTGTCTTATCACTATCCACTCTTATACACAGTCATACCCTCTCCTGTTTATACGGTCTTTTCAAATATTGGAAGGCCACCATGAGGTTTCCCCAGAGCCTTCTCTTTTCCAAGCTAAACAAGCCCAGTTCCCTTTGCCTTTCTTCATAGGACAGGTGCTCCGCCCTCTGATCTTCTTAGTGGCCCTCTTCTGGACATGCTCCAGGAGTTCCATATCTTTCTTGTGCTGGGGGTCCCAGGCCTGGGTGCAGTATTCCAGATGGATCCTCACAAGAGCAGATCCCATTCTCTTACATAAGATGCCAGAAAGGCAAATGGGTGAGTGACATGTTCATATTTTTGTTGAAGATAGATAAATTGTAAACCATGTTGTCCTAA
Organism: Pavo muticus; assembly: GCA_016647715.1. Taxonomy (NCBI): domain Eukaryota; kingdom Metazoa; phylum Chordata; class Aves; order Galliformes; family Phasianidae; genus Pavo; species Pavo muticus. Next base: position 4,949,887 of record JACDJE010000070.1, on the reverse strand, counting down.
CAGCTAACAGGAACTCAGACACTTGGTATCTCTGGCAATAGGTAACTTGAATTAGATTTGAATCAGTGAATTAAGTAGTGAAATGCCCTGAACACTCCTCTGGGTCTCTTGAACAGTTGTCTCAGATTTATTGCTAATCTCTTCAAAACAAACTGTGTCAGACAGGAAAATAATAGGCTCTATAATTCTTTTGAATCTGCTTAGAGTTTTGAAATCTAAGAGTCACAGACATAGAGTTTTAATGGATGGATAAATACCTGAGGTATAGAGAGCCTTTTTATTTTTAGGAACCAACTCCCCAGTCCGTAGCTATAAAGAGAATTTGTCTGAATTAATTTCTAAGGTATAAGGACTAAAGTGGGAAATAAAATTCTACTATTTTGATAATAAGGTTTGCTTTCAAATCTATACTCTCTGGTATGAGAGTAGCAGGAGTATGAGCCAAGAGGTCACTCCTTGGAGAACTTGCCCCAAAGCCAGCTGAAGAACAAATAAGAGGATGAAGGAGTAATTTTGCATAACTGATCTGTAGCTCACTTTGACATGGCTTTTCTTTAAGAGTGCTTGTGGCAATGTCACACAGTTGTCTGTGAAGATATTGAAGAAATTAAGCACCTATTTAACTTATCTCACAGCAATTTCTCTTCAACTTAGAGGAGTAACTTTGGAGGAAAAAAAAATGCTTCTTTTCCTTGTCTTATATTACTTGTGTTTTTTCATCATCTCTCACAAATGGGATGTGAAATAAAATAGGGCTCTTCAAGGAGATGCTTAAGTTCTACAGAACAGTAATACAGGTATGCTTTAATGCATATTACAAATATAAATAAAATACATAAATTTTTTTTTTACCTTATTCCTATGAGCAAATTGAGTATCACTGTTACTTTACAAGTTGCATAAGATATGCCTAACTTTTTAATGAAGGAGGACCCAGGAAGCTTCAGATTGATCACTCCCATCTTGACTCCTGAGGAGCTGATGGACTAACTAGTCCTGGAAATCATTCCCAGGCACATGAAAGACAAGAAAGAAGAATCATCTGAAGTAGTCATCATGGATTCACAAAGGGGAAGTCATGCTTGACTAACATATTAATTTTATAATAAACTACTTACCTTGGTAAATAACAGTGGATATTGTCTGTGTTGACTTTAGTAAGAATTTTGACGATGTCTCCCACCGTATCCTCATAGAGAAGCTGGATTAAAAGGCATTGAAGCAATCTGAAAACTCGCTAGTTGAAGACCAGTGAACCCCAATGGTCAATACTGAGTCTAACACTGTACAGTAGCTTTACTGATGGTCTTACATTGTTCATGGTCTTATATTTTTAATTGAACTTGCAAGTATCCAATGAGCAATGCAAATATTGTTCATTACTTGTATGTTTTATTATTTTTTAACGTGTATATAAAAAAAAACAACAGAGGAAGAGACAATTTTGGTGCCCAGTATATGTAAGTGGATGATGTCCTCTTGCTTTGCAATTTGCATGGTACCCAGTATCTTCTCCCCCATACCCTTTCTTACTCAAAGTTTATAGAAGTCTGAAGTGCCAATATTTCAATCACTCACACAGATGAAACTGACTGTTTCCATCTACCAACATCATTCAGAAGGCCTAGCAATGAATTCTGTTTTTTCAAGTGCAAAATTTTTTAGTCTTTTCTGTTTGAGAACATTCCAACAAACATTTATTCTGTGTGTAGAACGTAACATTTTGAAAGCAATGTTTCTTATTATGAAGTAGTTTTTCTACAGACTTCTTAGTCAAGTACATAGAGCAATTAAAGATTTGTCAACAAAGCAAGTACTGAAGTAGAAAATGAAATATTATCCTTCTCCAAAAATTGTTCAGTTGTCTTCCATTATTTTATCTTTCAGAACCTGATACTTTTTGAAATCAGTTACAGCACTATCCAGATAGGCCCAAGGCTTAAAACTCTTTGTAAACACCAAAGGAAATCAGAACAACTGCGGAGCATGATATGCTGGGGTGAGGGACTAGTGTCTGCACAAGGAAAAAACACATATCTGAAGAGAATACAAAATAATATTCATTAGGGAATGAATGTGTGATATATGTCTCTTCCAGTATTAGCAGATTTCCACTTCCTCCAGGATTGTTTGCTTTATTGCTATACTAAGAGAATGTTCTGTGTAACATCAGCATGTTTGTTGCTGCAACAAGGTATATTGAATTAAAGAGAAAAAATTTGTCAAAGATGCTTCATGAATGGTCTAAAGCAGGATGAAGTATAATGTGAGGCTCTTCCATGGCAGTTCATCTATTCTAATTATTTGAAGAGATGGCAAAGGAGTTTTCCACAGTTTTTGCAGTCAGCCAGCTCAAATGTCTGTCTACCTTAGTTGTAAAAAGCTCTTCATAATGCTCATTTGATTGCAGTATGAAATAAATTCTTCTTCTGAGTTCATCCTCCAGGAGCCATGCAGGCTGCTTGGATCACCATTTATAATAACAGCATACTTAGCTGATTATCGTATTGATTCCAGCAAATCATCTTCTCTTTCCTATATAAACTCATTCCTCTATTTTTTTCTTTGAAGTGAATTGTCCCTGAATTTATATTTTGGACACTATTATTTACATTTCTTCTCCAAAATCTTCCTTTTTTTTTTTAAATACTTTTCTTTCTTCTTTCTTTTCTTCTTATTTTTTCTTATTTGGGAATATTTTTCAGGTTTTCCTTTTACATCACAGGCTTTAAATTTAGACTTTCTTTTCAAAAAAGAAACAAAACTGAGACTCTCAGAAACCCAAACAGCTCTGAGGTATTTGTCTTTGAGAAAAATGCCAAATATCATGAAGCTGGTGATTATAATTGCAAGAACTGGCAACATGACAATTGCAGGTGATGAATATGTATGCCAGAGCTTTGCAGACATAGTAATTAACAGATTGAGGTGCCTGAATGCTGCATGCAAGGAATTTAGAAATGAGGGTAATTCTTCTGTTCTGTGCTTTGTTCTGTACTGCATATCATGCTGTGCTTTAGAAAACACATACAAGTCACAGCTGAGAGCCACAGAAAATAGAAGATAAATGATAGAGCAGACTCATATGAGCAGCACATCACTATCACCAGATGTGCAGAATATGAACCTGTATGTGAAAGATATGTGATTTTTCTAACCAAAGAAATTGATGGATATGATTTGTCTCAGTACTCGGTGTCTCAGTGTCCACAAACTCCAAACAGACTCACAGTGTGTATATTTAGGGTTCTTGACTTCAAAACATGTGTGTCCTGAGTTAAAATGAGCAGTGAATGACAGATCTGCAGTCACCATGGCTGCTGTGGAGCATCAAAATTTTGACATGCTGGCATACAATGTACATTTAGCCTAACACTGGGTCTGAAAACATCAAAAGTGGAAGAAGAGAGAGATATGGGGAAAATACCAGCATAATTAGCGTAAAACAGACACAGTTCAGTTTGAGTTCAAGTAGGTATGGAGTCACGAGGAATAGCAGGAAGGACAGGAGAAAGAATTGAGAGAGTGTGGGGAACTGGGTAGAGATTATGCTGGTGGCCAGGCAGAAGACAGATGGACATCAGTCTTCAGATAGAGGGAATTTTTCATGACTAGCTGGACATCTACTTTCCACTGACTTCTGACAGGATCCTGTATCAATGGCAGTACTGAAATATGCCCCAGAGAGAGCTTACGCTGTTTCAAAAACGGGCTGCACATGGCATAAAGTGGCCTTGGAGCACAAACAGAGAGTAACAAACAAGCTAATGATTATTTTTGGCAAAGAAAACTTGTAGTGAATGGGCTGTGTCTGATGAATTAACGGTCTCCTAGATCTCGTTCTTTTGAAGACAAATTAATAGGAAGATAGAAAGGAAAAAATCATGTTTTTGTCAACCAAAGTCACAGAGAAGACACAAGCAGATTGGTGTGTTTGATTGAACCAATGAAGAATGTAGATTAAAGAAAATCCAGAAGCGTTTGATCGCTTTTATATGTTTTTGCTTGGGGTGGTTGAGAACTGGGAGCTAAGATCATTTCAACGTACCTCTGCATCTGTTCTAAAAAGAAAGGAGTTTCTATAGGAAGGACAAACAGAAGAAAACGCTATCTTATGTTTAGCGTCAATATGGAGGCATGTGGGACATATAAACACGCCAAAGAAATGCATGCTAGATTTTAATCAGCATTTTCATTTGAGTACTAGACCTCACCAACAAGGGTAGTTTGGTGCTGCGGCAAAATCAAGAAACTCATAATGCTGTCTAGAGCCATTAAATGAGTTAGTGACATAGGAATGGATGGTAGTTCATGTTTAAAATAAGAATGAACAAAGTTTCTTGTGTCCAGGGTAGAAATAGGGAAGACAAGTTCTCTGGAAAATTATAGGAGATGTCTAAGGGACTTAGATTTATACTCTGTGGCACATGTACTTTCTAGTGTTGCTTGGTAATTTAGTAAAATTTCCATAACACAGCGCTGTGTTGCATTGAATATTTTTAATAAGTAAAATTAATTATATTTCAGTGTTCTGTTAATTTTTTAAAGTAATCCCATCTTTAATAACTAATTATTATTATTTGATTGAAAGATATTGTAAATGGAATGGTGTTTGCATGTGAAAATTATTACTGAGCTTAAGAACTGTAGGTACCAGCTGAAGCACTCTTGAAATTAGTATATTTTTTCTTGCTCATGTATTTCCACAAGGAAATCCCTCTCAATAGCTCTGAGAAGTGGAGAGACACTCTGGAGTGCTATAAGAAAAGTTCTCAGGGAAAAATACTTGAACATCTGCATTTTTATATTTAGAACAGGTATGTGTTCCTATTTAGAGAAGGGTTTATGTCTGTAGATGTTATCCCTTTTTCTGTAGGTCTGTAGCATGCAACACCCTCCCCACTCCCAGCACTTTTAATTTTCCAAACTGTATGGCGTACTGCATAATATTCCAAACAAATATTCACTGAATGTTGCTATACATTTTAGTGGAAAGCAACTGTCTTATTTCTTGTTTCTCTTCTGTAAAACTGTGGCATAAATATGGACATACCTACGTTTTTGGGCCATCAAACAATAGCCTGGCAAAAGCAAACAAAAAAAATAAAATAAAATAAACAGAGAAGGACAAACATCTGTTAAGATGTTAACTTGTTTTGAGATTAGTATTATGTTTCAGAAGCTTGGTTGTTTTTTTTTTTCCTCCAAGGAAATAAAAGATATTATCCTTTAATCTACCTGAAGAGTGATCTGCATTATCTTGAACACTTTATGTATTATATTATCTAGGTTACTGCAATGAAAATTATCATTAACAACAGACCTTGAATCTTCTCTTAATGATTGTTTAGCTAGTGCATGCTAACAAGCCTTCCTCATTTATTTACTTGAAATACCTTACCAAGGGAAAAAAAAAAAGTGGCAGAGACAAAGCATCATGTTTTCAGACTATCCTTAGAGATTTCACAAATGCAGCTGCAGCTGCTGGTGCTCTTTACATTAAATTACATCCAGTTGATCTACTAGGAACACAGTTCTGTATCAACTGGAAAAAAGAAAAAAAAGTAAACATATGAGCTCCAGCCTAGGAACCTCACCTCTGAGCTAATAACTATCTTATAGAAGCCCACAAAAATGCCAGGGTTTTTCCTTTACTTGTACATCTTTTTCAAAATGCGACACATTCAGGTAAGATTTTGAAAAGCCACATCCTTCTTGCTAATGGTAGTCATCCAGCTGAGGTGGCACATGGCCACTCTCGACACCTACAGCACACATACCTTTCATCTCCTCACTGTGGCTCCAACCTTTGCATTGGATGCTTCTGCCCAAATCATACCAAGCTTCATAACGTGCTGTGGGTGGCTTGGACAAAAAATCAAGATGTCAAGTTCAAGAAACCCAAGGGTTAGGAGCCAAAAAAGAATAAAATGTAATAGCATATTAAACAGAAAGAGCAGGGAAGGACATTATTTTGTGCCCCTCAGAAGAGTCCATCATTTGAAAACTTGGATTTCTCTGAAATGATCAGAAAGATTGTAGTTTCCCCAATCTATTCATTTATTGTAGCATTTTGATTTGATAATTATCTAATCAAATTATTAAAAAATCAAGTCAAATCCCATATGAAGGCCCCTGCTAGACGATATGACTTCTTACATGGGTGCAACTATTCCTTCATTGCTCAATGGAAGGCTTCACTTGCCTGCTGACACAAACATAAAAAAAAAATAAATAGAAACAGTCCAGTAGGAATTATAGGTAGTGTAATGGGTTTTTGACAACGTATTACTAAGAAAGAAGAGTAGACTGGCTGCTACACAGGGCATTAATTCTTTTGCTATTGCTTGAGCAGTGTGTAAATTTTAAATTGATTTTTCCCAGAAGTAACTGAGAAGAACTGTTGCTCTTCCAGGTGCTTCTTTTTTTTTTTTTATTTATTAAATGATGCATTTCATAGCACTCATTTGCTCATCTATTCTTATACTTCCTTGCAGCTCATGTAATATCTGGACTTCTGCTCTGTTGTTGGGGTTTTGTTTTTTTTTTTCATTAAGGGGCAATTTGCATTACAAAAAGGTTAGCACCTGTCTACTCTCACTGGCTTCCTTCAGATCCCGGTAATGGGAATCCATTAGAAGTGTTCTAAAACATGGCTACAGTTTGAATGAAACCCAGGAAACCTAACAAAATACGTTTATAAAATATTTTATTGTCTTCAGAATGAAGAAACACTCAGCCAAATGCAGTCACTTCAGAGCACTTCTGTACCACTAACAAAGTCCAACATGTAAACTGGATTATCCTTGCTTTTTATGTCTGTTTTTCTGCTTCAGCTTCCAACTACTGCTTCCCAATAGAGGATGATATACAGTCGCATGTACAATTCTGTTTGCCACACCAATTCCAAATCAATAGGCTTTGTGCCGGGGTCCCTGCATTATGCTGGGGCTTACGCTGTTGGATTCTCCTTCTCATTTTTCCTCTGCTGCCTCTCACTGATTTCTCTGTAAACCTTCTCCCCTGTGCCTCCTAGAATACCAGATGTGGCACATTCTCACAACGACGCACAGCTGTTCTCAGAGCATTTTTGAGCAATGCTTCTGCCCTGGGATTTCTTCAGAACATCTTTCATTTAAGCAGTAGAACTGAGCCAATGACTCTGGTTCACTTTTCTGTAACGAGGGCAAAGAAAGCTCTTTCCTACTGTCCCTGCTCCTAGGATACTCTGGTGCTGGCCTGGATCAAGTTTAAAGCTAGCGTTGTAGTTTTACTTCTGAAGAATATTCAGAATTGAAACCAAGACATCTCTGTTGTTCGTTGCTGTTTTTTGTTGTTGTTTTTTTTTTTTCTTTTTGTATTTATTAATGCTGGTTTAAAATGGACTTAAACTGGTTTAAAAGTATGTGAAAGTCTTGGTTAGAGTACAGTGTAATTCTCCATTCTTTCATGTGCTTTTTTGAATAGAGATGTAAACTCTCTGATGGTGATGAGATGATGTTCACAAATGTGATTCAGCTCTGTGAGCAATTGGCGTAAGCTGACTACATCTTCCTTGGTTGTCTAAAGAAAGCTGCTAAGCCCTATGTCCTAGGCTGCCCATGTTTTATGGCTGCTGTGTGTGCAAGCATAAAACCTTTCCTTGCTCTTTGTAGTTAATGTTGCAGCACATAGACGCAGACAATGCATTTTGGCTTGACCTTTGTATTTGAATATTTAAAGAGCATTAATCTTCAGGATTTTAAAGGTTCCAGTGGGTGAAATAGAGATCCTAATGCTGAGCATGTCTGCATAAGCAAGTGAACTGAAGAAAAGCAGGACCTGGAGTGAGAACTTTCCCTGTGCTGAGAGGAACATCCTATGCAGAACTGCTTTTTTTTTCCTGCAAGAACAGGGAGACTTCGGCCCTCACTGAACAAGGTTTCATTTAGAAAAGGGATATGCCGCTATATGTGTTTGAATACATAAATCTATATAAGCACCCAAACTCTTGATGGTTACATATCCGAATACATGCTTTTATGGTGATAATGAGCTAAATCTGAAGTAAACATTTTCTATTATCCAGAAGAATTTTGGGAATTGTACAGGACATAGATATCGTATTCTTTGAAAACTTCCACTATACTTCCTATCACGCTCTGTTTTCAACCAAGCACGTTCAATCTCCTCCAGTCATCTTTAGTCAAGGACACATTGGGTAGGGCAACATCAAGGAAACTTGACACTGGGAGGAGCTGGGGTGTATTAAGAGGGTGCACCAGCCAAGGAATCAGGGAGAAGGAGAGAGGTTTTGTGCTGGAGTAAGCTCAGAGAAATTGTGAATAAAATAAAATTCAAAATAAATAGGCAAGAGAACATGTGAACTCAAATCCATTATGACATTTTTAATTATTAGTTGTGATTGCAAATTAAAATTAAGGCTGTATGGTGTTTGAATGTCTTGTTTCTCCAATTCCAGTGTCTATAGAGAAGTGACAGGACATACATCAAAATCAAGTAGATCCTGCAACGTTTTTCTTAGAAATCACTTGCACAGTAACAATACTCTGAGGGGTTCATTCAAGCTCAGACAATTCATTACAGTGTGCCTTGTATAAATATCATGTCTCATAGATCCTACTTTGAAGGACTTACCTGTAGGGATCAGTTGAGTAGTCAACTCAAAATTAAATGTAGTTTAGAGGCAAACTTTTAAGAGCAAAAGCAAAAGCAAACAACTTCCTCCTCCCTTTCTAAGTCAGGTCAGATCAGTCCTCATTTCAGATGGGGAAATGAGTACCAGGGGCAGATAAACTCTTTAGAAATAAAGAGATTTCCTTTTTTTTTTCTCCACATAATGAGTAATAGAAAATTCCATCTGGAATTTTTTCCAGCTTTGATGGTCTTCAAAATATCTCATCCTCACAACTGAACATAGCATTCCCTGCCTGAGGGAACAGTTAGGTAGTAAAGAGGAGGTTGGAGTACACAGGGACATTGACCCACTGGCACTGTGGCTTTCCAAAAGCCACAGCTGCAGTGAGAACATGGAAGGAATGACCTATATTTGAAGTCCTCTAAACTACTTTTGACAAGGATGTGTGTGAGTTCCCAAAGAAATGGGCTCCTTTGGACATTAGTTGAGGCTAAAAGGCTGTGGAGAGCCTTATGGTCATGAATAGTTTATTGTGACTATTAGGGAAAGTTTTGTCCCTTGTCAGTCTAGTGGGACTATCCAGAGAATGATGTCAAAGAGAATCTTCACTTGTGTGTTTCCTCTGTCCTGGAGGCAAAGAAAACGTGCTATGTTCAAAACCATTTTGTAGGAACAAAAGAAAAACAAAGTATAGAAAGACATTCAATAGCTTGAAGGAGAACAGTAGGCAAAAGCATCAGAAATAAAAATTTTTAAGCTTCTTGATCATGTTTATTTAGTGATTTTTAGTATTTAATAACAATAGATATTGATTAAATAAAGAATAAAATTTATTAAACACATAAAGTCACGTTAATTATATTTTATTATTTGATTAAGGAATTGAATATTAAAAGCTCAAATCTTCTCCTGATAGCTAGCTTTACAGAGTATCATAAGGAAACAGTCAATGTTCTGATCTAAGCAATTCCAATGTTTTCACCACATCTCTGATCCTAACAGGTGTAGAATTGGACAAAGAAGGAAAGTATTAATTTTCAATCTCTTCTAAGGAATTGTAGCAGAAACGGCAGAGGAGTAGAATTAGGTGATAAATAAGATTGTAGAAATGGAATAATAAAAAAAAATCCTGATCTTTACCGCCTACACAGAAGTCCTGATTACTGCCTAAAAAGGCATAAGGGTAATAAATTGAAATTTTTGCTGCTGATGAAAATTCTTGCAATGGAAGGATATAAAGAAACATAGTCATATAAATAAATTAGACTATGTAATATCAACCTAGGGCATTTTCTATCAGTCCTACAGCATGATTTCCCAAAATGGCCCTTTCTCTTGCATATATATCTGTTACTAAGATCTTGGCTACGTACATACTCAGATGTCCTGTAGAATGATGGACCAAATGCCAGCTGCTCCTTCTGCAATTTCTAGTGTGCATCTGTCACCACAGACAAAGAAAACAGTGCTGTGCCACACTGTAGTACAAAAAAAGCAGTCAGGACTTTTCTTTGTACCCCAGGGCTTTGCTTGATGGATGCTGTGTTGACATAGACATTATGCAATAGCACTGCAATGCTTAAATGATAACCGACTTTCCAAGTGGTGTTGCTATTATAGTGATAAAAGCTAGAATTTTCACTTTGAACCTGACCCCCTTTCCCACAACCCAGCCTCCCTGGGAAACTGGGACATCATCTTCATGGCCTCCCTACCTCAGCGGTAAGGAAGGTGAAGAACTGAAGGCATTTTATGCTCAAGGTATAGCAAAGAGAAGTGATGTGCTGCTTCACAGCTGAACGTCTGATGCATCAAGGAAGGCATAACAAATAGGTGTCCCAGGATTTCTCTGTGCTACAGCTTCCTCTGAGGGAGAAATCTCAGTTACACAGTGGAGCAGCCCCACCACTCCAGCTCTGAGTCCCTCATAAGCCTGTCCAAAGGCCATAAAAGCATCAAAGACTTCTGTGATACGGTCAAAATCTGGCATGAATGCCACGAAGATTCTAAATGGTGCACCCCAGCTGTTTGCAATCAGGAAAGAGAGCTGGGTTGGGACCACCTCTATTGATGCATGGTTCCATCTCCCATCCCTCTTCCGAGCTAGAGGTGCAGATCTTAGTAGTCATGATGAGAAAAGCTGTCTTCTCTCTGTTGCCCTGATGAGCTGTGGTTGGAAAGGTGAATAATTTTCTTGCTCCTCTTTGTTCTGACTCTGTCACTGAATGGTGCTTCAGTGTCTACACATCAAGGGAGAGTGTGGCAGCTGAGGGAGAGTTGCCAGACTCTCTGGTGTCTCTCTGATAAGGTCTCACTTCTGTTCCCAATGCAAAAATGTGCTTTAGAGGTTGCTTGAAACCTGAAAAAGCTTGAGTTTCTCTTTCAAGTCATTGGGAGAGGAGGAAGAATAAAGCTATGTCCTCTCATTTCCTTCTGCAAGGGGAATGTACCTCTATACATAGAAACATAATAGTCTACATAAAATTAAAGCCCTAGAGCTGAGTGAGTGTGAAGCATGGTGTGCTAGTACATTGTTTTAATGAAGGAGTCTTTCTTTCCCACAGAGTGATCTGGGGAAGACGTCCAGACTCCACCTCCACCAGAGACCCAGATCTTGGGCTGCTTGGGAGTTGGAGTGTGATTGGAACAAGGTTCCAACCCCAGGGTGTAGGACCTGGGCCATACTCTGAGTCTTGGTACACACTCAGAACACCTAGTCTGCACCTTTAATGAGAAGTAAACTATCTCCTATAGGATCCTGAATCACCTATGTGTGTCTTGAATATAGAACTAAGTTCTTAAAGAGATCATGATGCCACACTGCACCCCCTGTGTTTGGTAAACAGCTGACACCATGAGAACTCATGGTTTGCAACAGCCACATACAAAAGAACTCACAGAAAAGGGAAAGAATTAAGTAGGGGTATGGTATGGGAAAAGTAGAATATTCTTCAACTACGAAAAATTCTCCCAGAAACCTTTCCACTCCAGCTCTATGTACATAGGTAGATGATTAAATAATTAAATATTTTCTGCTTCTTCCAGCAAGTTGTGCTTGACAGCTTTGGGGTCTGGGGACTGGTTTTGAACTGATGCAGATGTGTGCATCTAGCTTATTGTTTTTTTTTTTTTTCTTTGTGTTTAATGTCTCTGACACCTTCAAACACAGACCCTTGAGGCAGATCATCTTTTTCATTCTCTATTTTGGCATTTATATATTATTATTCAATACTGACACCACAATAGTCTATGAAAGACTTAAGTAGGGTCCAGGTCATACTGTACTGAGGCCTATACAAGCATACATCTGTATCTCCACAGCAACAAGGAATATTACTATTATCTATACTTTTCTAAAATCTATTTAAGTGAATATATACATGTAACAAATGTAATGGCACGTGCTAACTCTGACAGCCACATAGCTGGTCTAGCACAGCTTTAGGGGCCATCTATATTAATGTTTGTAAACTAGAGCAATGGTATACAAACCAGAATGTGTACAATAAACATTATACATTCATAAGTCAAGTTAGTATATGCCCATACTCTTCACTCTTCCTCCCCTTCCCCAGATAACCTGTGGATATTCACAGACCAAAGAATATATGTGGATGTGCTATTACTGCAAGCAATGCACACCATTTATTATTTAGTCCTGTTTAATGCACTGCCAAACTGCCTTGTATACTCTAGAAGACTGTGATTCACTCCCTTTGCAGCTATGCTGTCTTCTCACACAATGCTATTTGCTCATATCAAAATAAATATATGATCTTCTCCCTGCCCAAGCCTCTTTCCTCCTCATCACTAAAATCACGAATCCCAGGATTTAGAAAAATCTTACAGCATATGACTGGCAAGGACTATCGACAGATAGTCTTATTCCTCACTGATGCCTGTATGGACCTGACAGTACCTAGCCAGCACCAGCATGTTCTCTTTTGGGATCCCATACAGGAAAGTACGGGGTTGCCATCATCCTCATGACTCTGGGTACCCTGGCTTTTCATTGAGTACCAGGGTATTGCTATTAAGCCTACAGTGGGCATGGACATGAGAGAGGTGTACAGACACATCAGTGAGACCATCCACAAACAAAGTCATGTTAACTACCCAGCAGAATCATTCAGACTTTTCTGCAACACAGATCTCCCTAAAACAAACCAGGGCTGTTGGTGGGATCCTTGACTTCCTACCATACTCCTCATGAAACTTTCACCTCCCCATTCCCTCTGATGTTCTCTTTTTTTCATGTTAACAACCAAGTTTCTTAGCACTAGCTTAATAAGAGGATGATTTTCAGCCCCTCTCATTGTTCTGGTTCTTGGTCTTGGTCTTATTCTTACTGTGTGAACTAACTCCCTTCCACTTGTCAGTGTAGACATAACCTAATGAAGAAATGTTTGAGAGTTGATTGAACATAATTTTCATATGAGTTGACATTTTTTTTATTTTTATTCCTTCTCATTGGCTTGTTTTTCTATTACTTTACTTCTTGAGAGGTGAAAAGCATCTTGTAGAAATGTTGAGACCTTGGGCCTTTAACAGAAAGTCCAAATTTATGTTCATATGTGGTTCTGTACCAGAACAAATGAGCAATTTCCCCCACCTAACACATGCTTAGCAGCCATCTATATCGTACATATTTGTGGCAGTCCAGTAAGAAGTTGTCCATGTAATTAAAAAACTCTTAGCACATCTATCGATGCTGTGAGTTAACACCAGAGAAGCTGGGGGCTTTGAGGCACGAAAATTAAAATACCTTCTTAGCCCTAAGTAAGTTATATAAATAAATAGATGAAAATTATATTGCTGAAGAAAAAATACTGCCTTGGATTTTTATTGATTTTCATTATTTCACACATACTTGAGATACAAGACCATGATTAGTCAGAATAGTTTTGAAAATTTCATTAAGTATTACACTGAATTCCTTTAAATAAACCATATGTACTCAGAATGAGTATTTCTTTCTGTACCTTTTAGACTACTTTTGTAGACTTTTTTAATTAGCGTTGTTGCTTCTGCATTTCTTGAACTAAAGCCATCCTGAAACTGAATCTAAGAGATGGGATACAGCTAAACAAAAATATAAATATAAAAATCTTGAATATTTGAGTAAAAAAAAGATAGATGGAGCATACTTTTTATCTGTTTCAGCAGAACTCGTAAATCAGCTCCAACATAGCTTACTGGAAATGGTAAGATTGCCTCAGTTCAGTTTAAATATAAGTTTTCTGTTAATTTCCACTCTGACTCAGCCTTGAATACACAGAATAATTTAGGACTTAAACATCACTCTCCTATGAATCAAATCAGCTTCTTGTCTCTCTTTCCAACTGTCTGCTTCATCTTCTGATATATATGTAATCTATATATATGCATATATGTGTGACTAGAGTAACAAAAGGATTCCACCTTGAGTTAATTTCAAAAATGCTTATCATTATCTTGCTTTAGTCTTACGTGCTGCATATACTGATGAGGTCTCTGATGACTGTAAGTAATCTATTTCATTCTGATATCAAATGCAATCCAACCCAGGACATTTCTGAATATGATCTCTCCAGGAGTCAGGATAAACTTCATTAAGTCCCTACCATGCATTTCTTCTCTAATCCTCTCTTTTTTCTTATGTTTTTTTCTTTCTTTGTTTTCTTTCTTTCTATTTTTCTTTCTTTTTCTTTTTCTTTTTTTTTTTTTTTCAGAAGAAAGAATGGTGGAAACAGGTTCTCTAACTTCTGTAAATCCATAAAAGACTAATAAGCTAAATTGTTCCTTCAGCTTCACGAAAAGTTAAGATTTGTACACTAATCCTATTTGCAGGATGCTTTTACTGAGCATTTCCTTAATAATAGTGTGAATAATTTAAAACTTCATTTAAGATTAACTTCATCATAAATTATAGTATGAAGTTTGGAAAAAAAAAAAAAACATTCATTTATAAAAAAGATGGAAGATAGATAGATTTTCAGTAATACTGATGAGAATGCATGTTCTTATACCTGGGAATTATCAGAACTCTGTTAGTGATTAAGACTTAGTCTGTATTAATTAACAGATCCAATACAGCTCAGCTGGAAGCGTGAAGCAGGGGCTGCTGGAGTGCAGTGGAAGTACAGGAGGCAGGGAGGAAAAGTGGGAGACCACTTAGATTCTAACCATCTCCCTTCTCTCTTCTGTTATCTGTCCAAAAAAAAGATAATCTTGGTCAAGAAGTATTTATTTAGAAGAGGAAAGAAAGAGATGAGGAGAGGAAGAGAAATAGAAAACAGGGATGACCACTGACCATTTATGATACTACCCAGAGTTGTAAATATGATATGGAGAGAGGGAATGTGATGTTGGTTCCCACATTCCATTCCATGAAAGTCTTCCAGATGGAGGAGAGAGAAACTTTTAGAGATTGTGCTAGCTCAGGTTTGAGGCATTTCATTTTGTTCCATTTCCCTGAAAATGGATTAAAACTAGCAATTTCAGTTGCTATACCATTATATATTATTCACACTCAAATGTCAGGTAGTTCAACTGAATATGTTCTGTTGCTTTAGCAGAGCACAAAAGCAGTAAGTATTGTAGTCCATGACACAATGAAACTAACTGAACAGAATGGGCAAAAAGCAGAAGGAAATGTAGATATACTGTATGGTGTACAGGCAAAGCCTTCAATGTGACTGTTAGCAAAAGGAATAAAAGGAGGAGCATGAATGAATTGAAAGGAAGAAAGAACAGAGGAGCAAAGAGAGCAGCGTACATTGAGAATAAAGTGGTATGCAATCAAAAATACTGGAAGAAGAGTTTCAGTCCATGCAATGTAATATTGTTGCTTAGTAGTCTTACGAGGAAAAATGAGTGTGTTTTGCTCTCATGGCACAGAAGTAAAAGCGGACCCTTGACTCAGACATGGATATTTCCTGTCTGTAATCCACCCTTACTATTAAGGATATTCCTGCACTTTACACATTAAAGATAAGTCGTCTTATTTTTTTGCAATGCTGTTATTTCAGTTTTCTCATTTTCTAGGATTCTTGTGTAGGGATATCCTGTAGTATCCAACAATTTTAATATTTCTTCTCATCCTTTTACGGAGCCTAAATATCCTAATTTCTAACTCTTAGAAAACTTCCTCAGCAGTTTTTCCTTTCACTGCAGTTTATCATTCTAGTAACTGTTTTCTCTTTGCTGGTAAATGCAGCAGAGCTGAATTCATACAGAATTTCAACAAACATCTCAGTTGTTTCTTCTTTCTGTCATTACATGTAAGTCCCCTGTCTGATAGACGTATGTATATTTACATATGTAATCACATAAATTTGTACTACTATTGGATCACTGTCTGAAAATTAGAAGATTTCTTCTCTATGTTGAGATTTGAATGACTGCAAAAATTTTATTCCTTACCAGAACATCCTTTGAATAACAAACTAAAATTTTTGCAAAATCTCTAGATTCTTTCTAATCTATCTTTCTGATTTATATTTTCATGTATGTAACAGTCAAGAATATGTGCCTCTGCACTAACAGACCTTAGTGAAACACGTTTCTATTATTGAATTTCTTATCTCAGGTTTGGTCTATCTCTACTGTTTTGTTCCCTCTTAACTTGGTGGCAGGGAAAATACTGAGACTCATAACTGCTTTTTATGGAAGAAGGATATGACAGGAAAAAAAAAGTTTACTTGTTAATTGGCAGCTAAGAACTGAGTACTATCTCAATTTTTAAGACATTTTAAAAACAGAATTTATTTGGTAACTTCATTTATTTCTGGTGAGATCTTTATACTTGCTTTAATGGAGTGGAGATACGATGTTTTTGGATAACTGAAAATCATGTTTTCAAAGTTAAAAACAAAACAAAGCAAAGAAACACAATAAGAAAAACAAAACCAAAGGAGTTAATATTGCCATGCCATATACTTCCTTCATCTACTTTAACAGATCTAGATTAGATAATTTAGTCTACTACTGAACATTAGCTCTACAAGCACACTAATTGGCCTCTGTAGAGTTAAAATTGATTCCAGCCATCATGTTAAATCTGCCTTATCATATTGCTATAACTGATTTTGAGGTGAAATATTTCCATTACTATTCTGATATAAAAGAATATTTTTATGGTCTGAGAAGTCTGATAAGATATTTTAAGTTATTAGGTAGTGGAAAAATGAGACCTCCTTTTATACATTTTACTTTTTGAAGAAGAAAAACTCCTACCATGTCATGATGAAGACTTTTTGAGTAATTACATCAGCGTATCTTTCTTTCCACAACAGAAGAGGTAAAACTTGGCTATTTTCAGACTGATGAAAAAACAAATGAGAAGACTACAGATTCTAACCTATGAAAGAACATTTATTTTTCACTGAAAAATCAAAATTAAAAAAATCAAAAACCTGAAGTTCATCTCTCACAGTGCTCCCACAACATAATCATGTCCCTTAAAGCAGAAATCTCAGGGCCAAATTATTCTTTATATGTAAGAGAACTTTCATGTTTTTTAATATTTAATATTTTATTCCTCTGCTCTCCATAACTCACGAAAACTGCTAAGTAGTAAAACTCAGAGGTGGGATATGTAAAATGCTGAAGGTTGATATTCTCATGAGCTACTGGGCAGCCTCAGACCACAGCTGATCACACATAAATACCCTTGAACATTTTTTAACATGACTTGGACAGAAGGAACTGCTGATGTCCTTTCTCCTGTCATTCTCATTCAGAAATTGTTATATATCAATTTAAAAGTGAAATATGGATGCATTAAAAATTAAGAGAGATAATGTTTTGTAATTGTGCGGCCAGCAGGGTAAGGGAGGAGATCCTTGCCTGGTCAGACCTCACCTGGAGCACCATGTCCAGATGCGAAGTCCTCAGTACAGGAGACCTGTTGGAGTGCATCCAGAGGAGGGCCACAAAAATGATCCCAGGGATGGAACACCTCTCCTACAAGGACAGACTGAGTGAGCTGGGGCTGTTCAGCCTGGAGAAGAGAAGGCTCTGGGGAAACTGGAGTGTAGCCTTTCAATATCTAAAGGGGGACTATAAGAAAGAAGGGGACAGACTCTTTAGAAGGGTTTGTTGTGACAGGACTATACTATTTTTCATAATATCTGTGTTACAGTGGATTGAAAGTGGCAACCAAGCAGAGAAAATTCCTTGGCTGGCTTTAAATTAAGCTGTACCTAAGTTAGTGATGCCGAGCTGAGAGATTCTGAGTATTGCTCTCAGTTATCCTAAGCTTTCTATGACCAGTTATGTTTTCACTCACTGTTCCTGCACAATCCTGTGCAATCTTCCTGTAAATTTAATATGTTGGAGAGCTGTTCATGGCACTGCTAGGATTTGTAAAATTCATTCACATTTGTGAAACTTTCTTGTTATTTCTACTTCCCATTGTATTGGTGTAACAAGACCACTGTTTTTAGGCTTTTTTTGGTCACCGTCTTGCTTAGTTTGGTGTTATATTGTTACGCATTGTAAGAAAATAAATTTTATGTCTTTTTTTCTTCAGGTAAACTAAAAATGTGGAAAAGCACCCATTATCAGTATTGAATTTCATAAAAATAATAGGTTTTCAGTATGAATAGAAACCACAAAAACACTAGCCAGTAAATGTGTATAGGGAGCTTCCAGCGCTTTTCATACCACGCGTAAACTGATCTGCTATATAAACTGTGTTGTCATTCTTCAGAATGGAGTAATTAGCAGTTTCCTGAGAATTTTGGTTTCCTCTGAACCACTGGTCATTAAGTATCACTGGAGACATCAAACTAGCTTAGGTGGCCATTGCCTTGCTCCACTGGGGAAATTCATAGTTTTCCTGTGCTTTGGTCAGTTCACCTTGTTCAAGGTTAATTGGCTATTCTGCCACTTCAAGCTATTTTTAAGCTCTCTTTCACTGGATGCTATACAGATTTCAGATTTTCTCATTTAAATATCAGTGAAAGAGAAAAAATATACTGCTGCTTTTCTAATTATTATTTGTTTCAGACTCTGTTTTAATTACTGAATGCAGTAGAATCCCAATTATTGACCCCTCCTCTGAGAGATGCTGTTTTTCTCATAAGTTATTATCTCTTGAATTGGCTCATTTGTAAAATCACCCAATTAGACAAATATATTTGATACTGCCAAAGAGGGCCAGGTGGAAGGACTGTGCTGCAGCTGTTCAGCCTTAACAGAGAGCTGTCCATGTAGGTTTGTTTGAGATATGTAGGTGAACGCAGAGGAGTAAGTTGTTACTACGTGAATGTTTAGTCTAGTTGGAACTCCTACCTATGTATGCCTGTAATGTCTACAAAGCATAACAATTCTTGAAGCAAAATCCTTAACAAATATTTTTGTTTTACAAACAGAACACTGTAAGCTGCTTTCCACAGGGACTTTCTATGACATGAAATGCATTTTAGTCTCATTTTTCATTTTTTTTCCCTTTCAGTTGCCCTTTATATGTTGTCTCTACTTCTTTTACTATTAAAATATAAGAGGAAGCAAAAAAAAAAAAGGACATTTTCCTGGTCAGAATTGGTTCTGATAAACTGAATGAGCACTTAGTAGTTTGTATCTAGGAAGCAGCAGGCCTACTGTTTATCTCTGCCAAGGGAACAGGATCTTGTGGTTCTAAGTAAGACAGAGCTTGATTTTTCACACATAGGAAGATGTGTTGTTTAACCTGAGGTAGTCTCTGTGCTCACTATATGCTTGTAAATTCAAAGTGGGAGATCTTGCTGATAATCAGTATGTGTTCCACAGATTAAAAATAAAATCAAACAAAAACATACTCTTATTTTATTTATCCAATGTTCAGTAAATATACTCCCTAGACTCCTAGTTTATGAATGAAAGAATAAGAAAATATCTTTATTCTCATAAACCAATTTAATTCTTTCTACGTTCTGTCTAAGAAAGAAATTATGTCCAGTGATGGTAGCAGTACCAGCTGGAGAATTAGTGCAGGGATTATTCTTTCCCTTGGCAGTGAGTTTACTAGAAGCAACATACTGTAAATCTTGAGCACAAATCTAAGGGACCTACTAATCTGTCCTTTTCAAGAAAATACCATTTGGGAGTACTAAAACTAAGTAAAATACAGATTTCACAATTGGTCCCATTCCTTAGTACATAAGGATGCAAAAAAAAAACACCCAGATTTTTCTCTGTCAATTCCTATCAATAAAATCTGAACTCTGGGTGCTTCTAAGTTTTGCCCCAGCTTAGTGAACTAGGGATACATTGTATATAGAGGTATTTATGATTAGATTTGCCATTCCTGGGGTGTGAAAGCAAATAGAGAATTAATTATGCATGCTTGATTAAGCTCTTCTTTCAAAGTATATCTATCTCCTCTATTTTATTCAGTAGATCTTTGGGGAAGACCATGATTTTACTGTAATCAAAGTTCTGGAGATGGCAACTACAGAAGACTTGTGAGCCTGAAGAGCTCTTCAATATAAAATACTGCTATACTTTGAAATATATTTCTGATGAACTATGCCCAGGCAGGAAATAGCCAAACGAGTAAAATTTAGATGTTCAGAAATGGAAATATTGAATAATCTGTTGAAAATCAGTAATTTTGAGAAGATACTGAGAGTTGAACATTGTTTTATTTAAGGGAACTCAGCAAGGAAAGTCATTTTCTCAAAATCAAATCAAACAATAGAACAAGGACTTTCAATGATGGACAATGAAAGTAATAAAGGATAAATATTTATTTATTTCTTTGTTTGATTTTTGTTGTTGTTTATTTTAAATGCCATAATTCTTAGGAAATTTACTAGAGGATACTCTGAAGGGAAAAGTCATTTGAATCTTGGTGGTGACATTGACCTGAGAAGACCTGCAGCCTATTGATGAAAGGAAGAGATATTGCCTATCTGGATGATTCAGTTATAAGGAATTAAATAATCAGAAATGAAGATTAGGTTAAGGCTTTTTAATAAAAAAACAGACTATGCGGAGAGAGATCATATGTTTAATATTACTGGAAGAATGTGATCTCCCTCTGCTTAAAAGTATTGAATATTTTTTCCTTTTCAGGGGAGAAAAACCTCTATGAATGATGACTTTCTAGAAAAGACTAGGGATATATTATGCTTCTATTTGTACCAGGACAGAAAAAAAATACTAGTTGTTTACTCCTCTCAGCAGTATGAACTATGGTAGCAAAGATTACACTGTTAATACAAGTTCTCTCAGTTCAATACCAGATGTGACACTGATAATAATTTATATGATACACTAATTCCTGTAGAGCAATGTCTGATCTTCAACTCAGAGTTTATGAAAAATCCTCACACTTACAGACTAGGAATTAATAAAATTAAGAGTCTAATTAAAAATATGTAAATGTTGTACGATGTTAACAAGATCATTTGCTGAGTGTTTTTCCCACCACCTAGTGTGTTGCTCTTCAACACTTTAGTCCTGCTTTTCCTCAGGGAAAGCATGGTAATCTCTTAGGAGCAAGCCACTTGTGTTTAAACAATGCAGATTTTTTTTTTTTTCAGTCATTTGACAAAGAGCATAATCAATATTTATTCCAGTCACAATTAATATTCTGCAAACACAGGGTACATCGTGTCCCTCTGAACCTAACTAGATTTTCTTCTTACCAGCACAATTTTTTAAAATGCTGGTTTTGATAGTTAATTATAAAATAAATAAATCAGGCTACTCATATGAACTATTTTTACCGGTAAAACAAAGTCTAGGAGGAGACTGGAAAAAGTGAATATTTTCTGCAGTAATTAATGAACAAAATGAATACCTGAGTGTCTGGAGTCAAAAATCAACAAACAAAAATGAAACAAACAAACAAACAAACAAAAACATCAAAAATCAACACCACCAAAAGAAACAACCACAAACCAAAACCAACACCTTCAATGAAAACACCCGCTAAAACTCAATATTTGACAGTCAGCAAGAACAGAAAGTTTACATTTTAAAAAGTTACAAGAGCTTGTGGCATCTTTGATAGTAGAATATTTTTCATTTATATTTCACTGTCCTGAAAGAATGAAAATCTATTCATAAAGGAGTTTACAGAACACATTTGAGCCCCATCACTAATATTAAATTAATCACAAAATGAAATTATTTAGCCACAAAACAGTTTTGTCTTGGGTGAGGTAGATTTTGATTCTGATCTCATTTAAAAAGGCTTTACATCAGTGTAATTTGATTTCACTGAAGCTTATGCTGTATAAAAGAGAAGAGAACCTGGCTCATATTTTCTGCATGGTCATAAATTGCACACAATTGAAAAAAGAGGAATTTCTACTCTGGGAAGAAATCCATACAAATGTGTTTTGTTAAAATTGGGCAGCCTGTTTAGAGTGTGCTATTTATTTATTTATATATATATTTACAAGATCAGTTCCATCTAGAAAAGACACTAGATTTCCAGTGCAAATAAATCAGTTAGGTGATTTGGCTTTGCTAAGAATTCTTAAGGAAAAAAATAAATAAATAAATTATAATCTAGAAAACTTCTGAAAGAGAATTGTCTCAATTATTCTGAGGTGTTTCTATTTGCTCGGTCTGGTTTATTTATTAGCAAGATAAAGGATATTCATTCCTAGGATAACCTATTGTAAAGTAACTTACAAGTAGAATCACTCTCAACACACAGGTAAGACAAGCAATATCAGTTATCACTCATTCTTTGTTTTACAAAAAATAGATCGAATGATTTTTTTTTGAGTCTTATCATCTCTTTGACAGACTATATACAGCTGAGGTGAGAACAACTGACTCTAGATATAAGTATGCCACAAATGAGGGCTGAAGGTAACAGCAATTTTCAGGTAACAGCTCGCCCCATAAATGAGATCTCAGGTATCTGCCAGCAGGTCAATCCATGCATTATTTTGCCTGCTATCTGCTTCCATTTTTTTGCCATCTGATCATACAGTCACAATGCTTTTAATCCTCTAATCCTCATTGCTTGATCATTGGTGGGAAGGAAGCCATTGTAGCTTGAAGAACCAGAGAAAATACCAATTTTTAATGTTGAAATCTCCAAGAGTCCTTTCGTGCTGTGTTGTCAAGGCAGGATGAAGAGCTGAATTAAGGTTTTTAGTCTCTCTGAGGTGACCAAGCTCATGGCCCATATATACAGGCTACAGTAGACTGTCAAGTGAGAAGAAACTTTTGTTAGGAGAAAGCTGTCAGCTGTTTTGTCTGGAAAAAAAAAATGATTTTAACAAGAGTAGATAAGAAGACAGCTGTTGTTGGCAGAAAATCTCTTCAGAAAAACTTCCCCTTTATTGTCTCTTAAGATGCCATTCTCAAAGACCTGAGAGATATTTAAGTACTCTCTCTCAAGAAATTTTTAAGAACTTTTTATGTCACTGAGAGACAGCTGACACAATGCCTTCAGGTATATGAACGTATAATTTTTGTGAGCCAGTAACACATGGACTCCAAGTAAATGGACGAAAGCCCTGACTTTGAAGTCGCCATGTCTTACATCAAGTGTAATTCATTCTGAGAACAAAGAGAGTGAGTTGTTGCTGCAGAAATTGAGTATAATCGAGTACTGCATTGACTGGCATCTGGGTTAAATGATAGGGGGAAAAAAGAAAAAAAAAAAACAGGAAGGGAAGGGAATGGAAGGGAAGGGAAAAACAAGGGCAAGGGCAAGGAAAAAGACTTTTGGACAAAAACTGGTAAATAAACATGTGGCTTGGGAATGCATCCTAGGAAGTGTATAACTCCCTTCTATTTCTCCGTATCATCTGAGTTCCATATTTCCATTCAGCCACTCTGTGCCTCAGAGCAGAAAGTGCTTTCAGATCACCAAAGAGCTGTAAGTGCCTGACCATGATAATCTCTTTTCAGTGTCTTCTCTTGACTGCATTAGGAAATTCCCTGACCATAAATCTGGAGTGTTGACTGTTGTGATGCCTGTATTCAGGAACATGGCTCTCCCTTCTTCCTATCAGCACTGTGAGTTTCTCCCCAGAAGGCAGCCTCAAACTCTCTTCTAGTTCTGGCTTGCAATTTCTTATGATCAACTTTAACTCCTCAGCAGGGAGCAGGAGGATAAATCCACCAACACCTCCAAAGAGCTCAGACTGCACTGACAGGGGACATATAGAACTTTGACTTGGTTCATAGTTTTAGTGCATTTCTTCTGAATTGTGAAAAGGGGCAGCTTCTGTTGCTGTGTCTAACATGTACATTCTTCTGTGATCACTAATCCTGCACCTGTCTAAATGGCAGTATTCACTGAACTGTCAATCACATAACAAACTTAATGTTAGACGCCAGTAGAAAGTGTGGAGTTTGATGTAAGATTTTTCTGTTTAAATTAGAATTGATCTGGGCTTAGAAAAACTGCTAGTTCAATGAAAACATCTTTATGTGACTCAGATCAACAATATGCAGAGTATGAGAGTTTCCCTTTCTGCTAAGGAAGTAGAAATAAAAAAATTACAGAGATGACTTCTGATGAAAAGCAAAAGGAAACATTTAGCGTATAACTTCCCACTTTTTTTGATACAGCAAGTTTGACAGCACATTAAGGTCTTCATTCATGTCACTTAAATATAATGAAGCATTACGTTTGGGTTTTATGCACATATGTAATTTTTTTCTTATATTATCTTCATTTCTAAGGAAGTAGATGAAAATATACAAGAACTCTAAGAATACTAGGGAAGAAATGGCAGAATATTATTTTAAAATGTAGGTAACATTTTTAAAATTGTATTTTTAATTAAACAGAACAGCTTATACAGTAAAATATTACTACACATGAATTGGATAACAAAACGAAAGTTTTCCAGAAATGAAAAATGAAAGAAAATATGAAGAGGAAAACAAGTTGCAAAATCTGTTCAGCTGGAGGAATAACCTACAAATTCACAGTGCAGAAAGAGGCCTGGGAGATATCAGATAGCAAACTGTACCTAATACAATATCATGCTGTGCCTACAAAATAGCATTAGCTTGTGTGTTTGTGTTTTGCAAATGCAGAGATGAGTGGCCAAAGAACAGAGAAGTTATTCTCTGCTGTCATTCTGCCGTGGACACGTGGAGACTGTCTCTGTTTCTTGGTGCTCTGTTCTCAGAAAAGTGGTGACAAATGGTAAAGAAAACATGGAGTTCAGAAAATATTAATTAACAAAAAAGATTAAATGAAACTGAGAGAAAATAATTTTGCAATGAGAATCCTTGAAAGCAGGTGGTGGTCATTAAGAAAAGTCGCCTGCAAATATTTGCTGGTAAAATTGAAGGACAAATACTCTCATTGTGCTGTAGAAATATTTCTGGGAAAGGGTAAACAACTCCACGGAGTGACAACTATTTCAATTTATAAAGAAACATTTACCTTGCATACGTCACAGGGTAAACATTCTTGGAGTGTAAATATTCCATGGAAAAATATTATTTTGTGCTCTGCATTGAGCAGTAGCTAGGAGAAAATGAATGAAATTGAAAACAATTATTAGCCAGGTAAAACAGCAGTATAACACTGCAGATATCTCATTAAAAACTCCAGCATATTACAGGAGATAAACTGGTTGTTGATGACTGTGTCCGGCTGGGTTTTGAATATTTCCAAGGATACAGACAACTTTATATAAAATAAAGCACAACTAAAATCAGTATCACGTCAAAAAATAAAGCGAATTACCATACCCAAACCAATAAATCTCTGCTTATAATTCCACAATTCTGTATCAAATGGGCACCAAGGGTATCTCAAACAACCAGGTTTCAGAATTAATCTGCAAGATGGAAAACGTTAACATCTACAATTTAGTAGTCTCATAATCTGAAAACCAATTTTCTGGGAAACTTGGATCAGATTAAACAACAGTCCTTCAGCTGTTATTGGGAAAAGGAAAAGTAGGGATTAGTATTTTTGAGATGTGTTTATTTTGTATGCTACTCTTACACTGCTGAAGAACCGCTGAATACAGAAAAATAACTCAAAGAAGAGTGACTGAAGAAAGAGGCTAGTGAAGAATATGATACTTGGTAAGATATCTTTTCTAACAGTTTCTTATAGCTGTCCTCCAGCTGTTCTCCTTCTTTGAAGATTTGTCCAGCACATGTTCTTGTGTTTGATTTCTTTTTTAAATGCATGTGATATTTTTCACAATAAGCCTTTAGAAAGGGAAATATTATATAGGTTACAGTAGTCAAATACTATCATTTCTTTTTCTTCACTTGATTATAAAGAGGACAAATTTTAAAATATTCTAACAACTTTCTATCCAAAGTTTTCTTTTATAGCTGTATTACAGGCAAGGAGTTATATGCTGCTTTGTCCATGCTCCTTGTTTTACTTTCTAGACTGTCTCTCCATTTCCAGTTAGTTCTTCCTGTTTACTGATGGGCAAATGTTTCAGACTCTATTCTAAATTTCTACTGTCTCAGCATTGCTTGAATTCTCAAAAGCATGTGTACCTTTTTAAATATGCCTAAAGTTAATTGGATCCCTAAGAAATGTAGCCACATTTCATTCCACTGGCGTGTCACTGTTAATGATTGTAGCGCCTTGTGCAAGACCTCCAGTGACGCTTTCAGCTATTTCTGCTGACTCCACAATCTGCTGTTTCAAGGCTGTAATGCGGTGGTTTTATAATTCACCTCCAATATCTTTGCCAGGCAAATAAAATCATTGACATCAGAGGTTACTTACCTGGTTCCCTCTCACATGCACTGTTTCATCTTTCATCCTTCCTGCTTCAGGAGCTCATCATTTTGACTGTGGGATGCAATGAGAGCTTTCTGTTAAAAACACAGCAGCTACTTGGCCTTACATTCTGTTCACCAAAAGCAACAGGGAAAGTCTCCCTAGCTGCATGGCACAATCTCTGAAAATTAGGAGGTGAGTGACAACCAGGAAATCTAAAATGTTAATCAGCAAAGTGTTTGAAGCTGTATTTTAGTGGGAAGCAATCTAGGTCTGGCACGTTAGAGGGGCTTTAGGAGCTGTGAAGGTGTTTTCCATCTCTAGCATCCATGATTCCATTATACTATGACTAATCTTCCCTTGCTCTAATATTTGCTCTTGTACCCTACTCCATGTACTTATTGCTCTTTCTGTAATACAATTACCTAAGAATCGATGGCCATCTCCTCCATGCTAAATACTGCAGTAGGATAAACTACATTATTTCTGAACCATCTTCAATAATAGATTGTGAAGTTTAGCACTGAACATCTCCAGCCTCCATGAAATTCTGCCTCTTATTTCCATTTGCCTCATTTTCAACTAAATTATCAGTGTGTGAACAGGACTGCCAGAGGATAGAAAAGGAAGAAAAAAAAAAGAAGGTGATTAAAAGAATATGATTGCTTTATGAACCAAGTGAGCGCAGAATTAGAAGTGAAGCAGGTAAGGGAAGGAAAATTAGAAAAAAACATTAAAAAATCCTCCTCCTTTAAAACTACACCCAGAGTTTTTAATGATGATATACAGATCTTCAAATCCAGTCCATTGTACAGAAGTACTGACTAAAACTCATTTAGAATTTCATTGCTACAGACTGCAAGAAATTTGCTGGTGTCTCTCCAGTTTTTGCTGGACAGATGTTATATACACATCACAAAACCCACCATCATCATAATTGGTAGCCTTGCTGATAAGCATCGAAGAGATGCCAAATCACGAATAGTAGAGGAGACTCAGCTGCCCAAAATGAAAATCCTTAATGCATTTTGTCATGTATAATTGCGCTAGAGAGGTGCCAGGGAAGTGCTATCAGTAGCAAGTTAAATGCCAGCAGAATCCAAAGGCCTGGAAAAAAGGAATAGATCAGATGACCTTATAAATGCTGCACAGGAGGTGGGATGGAGCCAAAAATACAGGCGAATGGAGCAAGAGAAATAGTACTTTGAAAGAAAATGCTTTACCAGAAATACATCCCTTCTCACTTTTAGCTTTCTCTGCTGATAAAAATCCCATAGTATTCCTCTGATGTTTCACAGTATGAAAAACCCACCCATGGAGTACAATTCAGATAAACTGGAATAGGCAAGAGAGCAAAATATCTGGACAACTCCAGAAGGGGAAAGGAACAAATTCTCCAAACATGAACGATGGCAAAGGACTGTGTGATAGACGTAAGCAAGGCTAAGAAATGCTAATTAACAATGAGCTATTAAACACAGTGGTAAAATTAAAAGAAGAAAAGGTGGCCAAAAATGAGGATAAAGCAAAAGAGAGGGAAAAAATATAGATCAGTATCATAGAATGGCAAAGTGACAAAGAGGGAGAGACTAACCAATGAAATGAAAAAAAATTAGATGTAGTAGTTCATTTTTTTCACACCATTGCTATGTGCCTTTCCTATACAGATTTTGCAAAGGTACTGTTTTTCACTGCACCTGTTGTTCTGCTGTTTATTCTTTAATATGAACATGCTATGGAAATCCTGTTCTTGCTACTTCACAAGTATTGTACATGCTGTCACCCATGTTACCTAACTGATAAATGCTCTCAGAACATTAATGGACAAGTAATGTGTGTAGGAGAGTCCATTTTGTAGATTAGGTTTTTAATGGACTTTTTGGTCGCAGAAGTAATTAATCTCCACAGTAACATATTGTCACCTGCTGCTGCAGTTTTGAAAATTTCTTTCACCAACACAGCATATTTTGTCTGTAAAGTGTTTTGTTCATTTGCTTCTGAGCAATATTTTGTTTTTTGTTTTTTGTGTTTTTTTTTTAATTGTGAGACTTTTTATGTGAGGCTTGCAGCTTTTATTATGCCTTCTGCAGGAAGAGGGATCCACTATTCCATACAAAATTGGCATACTTTCCTCTATGAGTTACATTGAATTTGCAACAGATTTTATCCTAATCTCTGTAGTTCTTCTGTTGAGTTCACAGCTGAAATACAATTCTCCACCAATGTGTGACATTCCAGTTTCTACAATCACTTCATGTGTGAAGTTCTCATCAAAAATAATCCAGAGATCTTCATTTTGTCCCAAAGCAAAAAACCTAACTTTGCAATCACCTGCTGAATTCAGTTAGAAGTTCTAGTTGGTTCAAAAAACAGCCCGATGTTTAGGCAAAATAGATGGTGTATGTTGGAAAACTTCCTATGTGTTTTACAAACATAAAGTTCAAAATCATTCAATGTTTCTTTCTGATGCTGTTCCAATCTCCAGTATGTGAAGCAGTAGAATTCCCACTGTATAACTGGAGTAACATCAGTGGAGTTGAAGGCAGTTAACAATTTTTGGAATTGACTGTCTGCCCGATGTTGTTAGTATATTACAGAAGTTCTGATCCTATGAAACAGGAATATTCTTTGGCATCTCTGAGTTTTTGTATGGGAGAGTAGGAAATGTGGAACCAGATAGATTTATGAACCCTAAGCCAATATTGTTCTAGGATGCAGAACAGTGGTTCTGAATTGCATTTTTATCTTAATGTTCAACTGAATAACTTGAAATTATATATATATATTATAATATAGTTTAGACATTCAAAATGTATTAAAGTTGCATAGAACAGAGTTTTCAAAATAGAGAACAGAGATTTCAAAATAGAATAAAATATTGAATTTTGTACATTTTTTAGTGTAAATGAAAATAATGATGTTAAGAAAAATGGAAATAAATAAGCTGAGAAGAGTGCAAACTTTTAGGACAACAGTTACACACACACAAAAAAAAAAAAAAACCACAAAAGTGATCTGAGTATTCATCTTGTATTCCTACAGAGACTAAGACTTGTGCAATGATGATGTCAGCGTGCCAACACACAACTTTATATGCTACCGCATGTAGCTTTTGGAATATTAGAAAATTGTGACCTTTGTCACGAGGCCTCAGGGATCATTATGTATTTAGGAATATCATGGTACTTATGAGACAGAGCGGAGGAGAGTGACTCTTACGACCCACGTCCAAGATCAGCTGCAGCACAAACTTATGCCTTAGTAGAAGTAAATCAGCAAGTGAGCATTGTCCCATGTCTTTCTGTGGGGAACCTATTGTTAGGAGATGTCTTCTCAGGAAGCACCAAAGTCAGAGAAACACAAGGCCTGGCTCTGCATGAAAAAGAGCTCTTTACCCCTTGAAAATGATTGCTAAGAACACAAGCTGGTTTCAGGCTGCATTGCAGGGGTAAAGAGATCTCTCTCTTCTGCTGTTGTTTAGAATTCACTGAAAAATTTTGATGAATGCCATTTCAATGCTTCTTGATGCATTGTGGGTTAATTAATAAATGGGAGCTATTTGTAAAATCATATATATATGTATACATGATATATACATCTTATGTATATATTACATAACATATATTATATTATATTTATTTATTTATTTGTATGTAAACCAGCACTGGAGAGGCAAAGTATTTTAAAAAGGGTTTTCAACTTAATATTACCTGTTTGGAAATATCATCTGCTTAAAGCTAATGACAAAAGCATGGCCTCCTAGCCTTTATTGACATGCAGCCATTTAATGACATGCTGGTTTTCTTAATGGAGCGGGCAGGAAAGTCGCTTGCCATTAATGTGAGAAGTGTTATCTTGCACAGTCTAAGGTAAGCACAAAGCAGCTTTCAGCAGAAATGCAATTAGAGACCCTTTTCTGGGTCAAGAAAAGGGACAGAGAGACAGAGTGTGTTTGTTTTTGGCAGTCCACATCTGCTCTATGGTAAATCATACAGAGGGAACCTACTGGCTGGGGTCTTATTTTCTCGATTACTGACTACAGTTCTTGGCAACTGATAGATCAGTCATTGACTGGGTGAGATACGTGACATGACTGATTCATGCTTCAGCAATTCTCTGCCCCTTCCAGACAAAGAACTCACACGTTCACTCTGAAAGTAATGCCTCCTATTTATGTCTACGGAAACTACAACAGATACAAAGAGCACAATAATGCTATTTGATAGAGCAAATTCTCAGCTAAAAAATCATTATTTTTCAATGTAGTCACAACCATTAGCCGATTCATGTGGATGTATTGCTTGAGACACTCTTCATTTTGTGGTGTGGCAGGTGTACATAATCATCTAGAACGTGGCTTGTCTTTTACATCCATGTCATCACCGCTGAAACACACCACCCACTGCCTCACTGTGCTCACATCCACTGTTTGGGCTTCATGAATGTTTAGCAAGTATCAATGAATATCAATGGGTGGAACGTTCAGCAAGTGTCAGTGAATGTCAGTGGGTGTCATCTTTTCTGCAGAGAGGAATTCAATGACACACCTTTGTTTCATACGCACTTCCATGTCAGACACCACTCTGTCAGAGTGCCCCTCTGCTGCCATCTGTCGCACGCAACAAAATGTAACAGAGCATTGTCAGGAAGCTTCAGTCTCTACTGTCATACCCCCAACATCCACCTCTGACGTTGTGGGCCAAAAGAATAAAATAGGAGGCGTCACTTCTGAAGCAGCCCTCATACTTTAAAGATGGGATAATATCCCCATTGGAACTTCTGGCTTTTATTCCTCACTCTGGAAAGGATCAGATGAAAATGTTAATCCCTCTCTTCCAAAATTAACATTTTTTCTGTAATTCCCCTCATGTGCTATGTTTGTATTCCACGACTGTCTGTTCATGCAGTCTTTATGAACAGTGGGAACCCCTTCACTATTTCTTTGTTTTAAATTTCACTAAGAAATATCACATATATATCATTGCAATTGGAATTAAAGTGTTGTGTCTAA
The DNA here is from genome assembly GCA_016647715.1 of Pavo muticus. Classification (NCBI taxonomy): domain Eukaryota; kingdom Metazoa; phylum Chordata; class Aves; order Galliformes; family Phasianidae; genus Pavo; species Pavo muticus. Next base: position 4,918,579 of record JACDJE010000070.1, on the reverse strand, counting down.
TAATTGTTCACATTCTAGTTTTGTTATTAAACAGAATAGAGTAGAATAGAATAGAATATACTAGAAAAGAGTAGAGTAAGATAGTGTAGAATAGAATATAATTATTATTCAATTGGAATGGACCTTCAAAGTTCATCTAGTCCCACTGCCTGATCCAAGCAATTTTACCAGCTTTGTTGGGTTTGTCTGAATGTTCTCAAGGACATTAACACACTTTTAATATTGTGGAAACCAGAACTATGCACAGTATTCAAGGTGAGGATGCATCAACAATAAATATATTGGGAAAATCACCCCTTTTGACCAGCTATTTATGCTGTGTTTAATGCACCCAGATGCAGCTTGCCTTGTTGGTTGCCAGGGCACACTGCTGACTCATGTTGGTCCTGCTGTCACCAGCACTACCACATTCCTTTCTGCAGATCTACTCTCTGGCCACATGTCTCCCAGGCTGTACCTGTGTCCAGCGCTATTCTGCTCTAGATCTAGCACTCAGCATTTTCCATGTTCATGCCTTTGATGACTGTCCAATGACTAGTAGCAATGCCTCTCATGTACATAGCTATTCTGTTTTAGGAGTGAGACATTATACATTGCTATATTTATTTTTAATCTGTTACTGTGCTTAGTTTCATCGACTAATGATTGTATCTCAGAAGTGGTATTCTCTTCAGGTCAGATGTATGCCCTGTGACCCAATCCTTATGACATTTTTTTTCTAGCACTAATCTTTCTCAATGTGCAATAGTTTTAGGGATAGAGTAGGAAAAAAAAAAAAGAAAACCAACAACAACAACAACAAAACCAAACCCAAAGAAACGAGGAAATAGGGAAGTTTTTAACCCATTCCCTATTCCATTTCACCATACTAGCCCCCAAATTAGTAAAGCTGAGAAATAAAATGGCTAAAACCCACTCCAGTGTTTTATTTAAATTGTCAAAAACGTCTGCTCATAACACTGTGGATGTGGGTTGATTTCACTGCCCTAAGAGTAAAACAGACAAGCAAAAATAAAAGTAAACAAACAAATGAACAAGAAACAACTTGGGCCTCTTGTCATATGTAATGCTGGGAATAAAGTGATTTCTCCTGTTAGCTTGTACAACAGCTCAGTGTGATCCTGGACAGGAGACATCTCAGTCATGTGCTTTTATTTTGCTGCCACTGTAGAGATAATAAATAAACATCCTTCTTGCAGATAGTTTCTAGGTACATTTTATAAATAATTTTGAAGATAAAAGCATTTCATAATTGACAAGTACATTTTCCCAGGTATTTCCTTGAACTTGCTTTCTTTTTCTCATTTATTTTTTCTCACTCCGTTCCCTTTCCCTTTCCCTTTCCCTTTCCCTTTCCCTTTCCCTTTCCTTTTTTTCTCTTCTCTTCTTTCCCTTTCCCTTTCTTCTCCTTTCCTCTCCTTTCCTCTCCTTTATTCTTATCCTCTCTTCTACTTTTTTTCATTTTTTTCCCTTTTCTTTCTTTCTTTCTTTCTTATTTTACAGGAAAAATGAAAATAATTGCTTTGAAGGACCCAGTCATGAGCAGAACTCTGCTAATTGCAAGCAGACACTATCTTTCCATCACAATAATTTCACCATCGCTCATTAGCTTTTCTAAGAAGTTGAAATTGATCATCTTCGTAACACTGCCATCACTTTAAATGATCCATTTTTCAATGTATTCATTGGAATTTGCAACATACCTATACAACAAAGGTAATTAAATAATTGAGTGAATATGTGGAATTGAATGGTAGAGAGGGAAAAACATTTCCTGCATATCTGAGATCTACAGCTTAATTGCAAACTGAGAGATGGTTAAAACAAATAGGGATTTGAGTATAAATATGCTGAATTACCTGCACTTTCAAGAAGGGTTTTAACACGCTCAGTTGCAATAAATTAGTTATTTTTAGTCACAAAAAACGATGATTTGATTTTGCCCTTGTATAGGAAAAGAAAACACAAAACTGTGTGACAAAAAAAAAAAAAAAAGAAAAAAGAAAAAAAATTTGGAATGTTTTCATTATGATCAGAAAAACATTCTTAAGGATACAGCATTCTCCTTTCATTTATATTCTTGATAGTGCTGTTCCAGCCCTAGGGTAACTGTTACCTAACAGGAAGCATGTAGTCATTCTTTTGTTTTATCAGCTTTTTTTTTTTTTTTCATCTCTCTTTCACAAGCATTTAAATGTACTGTGGTCTTGCTGAATCCTTCAGTCCATTTCCCTGGCTGCGGATAGCAATATACTCTGTAGATCTGATGGAGGGATTTTATCAAGGAGCCAGCTCTGCATGCAAATTAGGAGTACTAACTAGGGAAGGACAAGGAGAGAAAAAAAGATAGTGTAGTAGCTGGAAAAGAAATAGGAAGCACCTCTGTTCTGATTCTCTTCTTTCTTCCCTTATCTTTCCTAAGAGTAACTTTATTGACTTCAAGTTTTTTCCCCCCATCTCTCTGCACCTCTAAGAAAGAAGAATCAAGGTCACTGTTTCCAGTGTATGCCTTAAGACTCGAACTTTTGCCATAGATATGGCATGCTACTTTATTATTGATTTTGGAGGATTATCCCTGATCATTGTAAACTCAAAATACTCTATAGCTCACTTATGAAAAAGTCAGGTTAGTTTGGGGATTAAGTTTTTGCTATTACATTCCTAAAGCTCACATATTTGATTCTTTTCCGTCCCTTCGCTCTATCACCTAGACTGATATTCACATCAAGCAGGCAAAACTGCCACTCAGATTTAAAAGAGAGACACAAAGATATTTCCCTTTTTGGCTTTATCTCTCTCCAGCTTCCTCGTGTCTTCCAGCCAGTTTTTATCCTATCCCAAGGTCACTAAACAAAAATTCTTAGAAATTTTTCAGAATGCAATCCCAGTCCTTATGGGAAGATTAGGTGTTTTGCTATTGAAACCAGTGTTGCCTCAGTGTTGAGGAGTGTGCACATATCTTAGACTGCCCATGGGGAAAAGCAAATCCTCCTGTGCTCTTTTGTGAAACTTCCTCGGCTGTTCCCAAATTTTACCTTGTGAAGGGACATCTACAACTCACACAATTGAGCAGTGATGTAGCGTCTTCTCTTCCTTGCGCCAATGTCAAATTCCAGATGCAGCTGATTGCTTTCTGATGCCACAACAGGTGGCTACCCAAAGTCACCAAGAACCTCATCCCACCCATCCCCACACTGAACACTCTGTCCTGTGGTTAGTATCCTGCTGAAAAGTTGTCAAAACTGAAGACGCTAGACTTCAGGTTTATGTAGATAGCCCATTGTCATCTGTAGCAGAAAGAGATAATGATTTTAGAGCTCTCACCATGTGCAGTAAACTGTGACTAACGAAGATATTTTGGGAGTGGTCCAAAGATGATCATTTTTATGGCAACGCTTTAATACTGGAAGAGAACAAAACTGTAAAAAGAATATCTTGATTCATTAAACATGCTCTGGAAAAAGGGTTGTGAAGAAGAAATAAGTTAGATAGCAAAGCTTAAATAAGAGTTAAAATAGTGTTATTCATGCATGGGAAACAACATAAAATGGCATTACAATGACTTTTATGAGTATAAGAATATCTCATGTGAAACACAGAAGTGGACATAAAGTTGAAATTCACATTCCAAGTGATAGATATTTTATAAAAGTACAGGAAAGGGAAGGGAAGGGTTCTGCTTCTTGATATAAAGTATATTGAACTTAAATTTGTGGCGTGTATATGTCTGTCTTCATCATTATGTGAAGCACTTAGATCTCTGGCTGCTTTCTGTCCTGATTTTATGGTGTACAGTATAAATGCAATACAAAAACCCCGCCTGATGTACTTTATCAACTGTAAGTTTTCTTTCTCACTACAAGATACCTTGCTCTAAGTAAAAACAAAACAAAAGAAAAGAAAAGAAAACAAAACAAAACAAAACAAAAACCACCAAAATAAATGAGGAAAAGCTTTTGAGGCCCTCTGAGGGTTTATTATGTTTCAAACCACAGGTTCCATAATAATACCTTCACTTATTATCTAGAATTAATCAGTTGGTGCTGGCAACTTCTGTTACCTCAGTCCTTTTTTCCCTTTTTTAAAACTAATTGCAGTTCCTTTCCCTGCCACCAACATAATATCACAAGCTATTAACTGCAGCCATTAGCTGCAGTTAAAGAGACAATAGTGCTTTTTCACTTCCCCTGCAATCTATGAGTTATAGACCCAGGTGAATTATAAAAGTCTGAAGAGATTTATAAAAGTGTTGCAAGTAACTTCTCAAAATATCTGTTGATTTCCATGTAATGGACTCCACTGCTTCACTCTAGCCATATAGCCACTCAGCAGATGTTCACTTCTATGCAACTTTTTATATACTTTTAGATTTTCCATTCTATGCAATAGCATGAGGATGAAGAGGCTCAGTTTTTGCTGTTAATTAACACACATCTGAGTTTCTGTCAAGGAAAGAGAATAATTGAATTTCTTGTTTTTAAGTGAATTCAGTGCCAAATGATAAGTAGTACAAGATTTTGTCATGAAAAAGCTCATGCTCAGGACAGTCCCTAGAAGGGAGAGGCCCCAGGTTGGTTCTGGTTTATTGCATTCACATCAGGCTCACAGTGAAGGCATTGCTTGTGACCTCTGCTGCCTTCAGAGAAGGAAGTAAAAATGTGAATCAAGGACTTGGAAATGACTGTCACTGCAGAAAGCAAGCATTGACAAATTAAAAGTGCTGGTCCTAGATCTGCTGGGGGAATAGGCACCCAGGGCCTCCTTCACCACTGGAGTTCATTTCAATAAGGATATAACAGAAGAAAAACAAATTGCACTGGTCATGTGCCCTTGAAGCTCCATAAGGGCTTGAGAAAGGTTCTCAGAAAAAAAAAAAAAAAAAGATGAATGATACCGAAAAGAAATCAGAACTATTAGTTTGACCCAGAGAACCCAGTTCTTCATCTCTAGCTCAACAATTGCATCATATTTTGGAAGACTTCATATGAAGTCCAATTCTAGTCATCTAAAAAACTGTCACTGAACCAAACATCACATTTTTTAATGGGGTTGTTCTTGTGTCTTCAATAACCTACTTTCTGCTTTGATTAAGGGTAGGAAGTGTCTACTTTTCAGTGTTGCATCATTTATCAAATATAAAAAAATAACTCAAAAGCTAGAAGTGGAAAATTAAAGAGTTTTTGACGAATAAACTTATCTCCAATTAACTTAAGCAGTGCAAATTTTTTAGATGAGGCCTTGAAATGTATTTGAGACACTAAGTTAATTTGGTGAAGTCTAGTAAAAGCATCAGATCTTTCTGAACAACCTGATTTTCATGTCACAGATGTGTCAGCATAAGTTTGGATGCACTAATCATTCTGGTATAATTAACTGCCTAGTGAAATGTCTCATTAGTGTGGGGAGTTACTGATGAATAATTCGTCATATTCTAATTATTCCTTTCTCTCCCTCCCCTTCCTTTTAAAAATACATAATTATAAGCATTTATGAAGTAAGTTGTGCAGTGTTGAAAATCTACCTCATCGTTTAGATTCTTCTAACATTTCTGAGGAGCAGTTTATGTTGAGTGCTGAGAATTAAGGTAGCTGAGGAGATAGCTGTTCAGTAATGTCACAATACTGCACAAGTTATACAGGCACAAGGCCAGCAAATGCTCTGGAAAATTCCCATTTCAGAAAGGCTCTCATCGTATTTTATTACCCAAAGGACAAAAGTACAGACTCCACTGAGTCTGAAGCTTCAAGGATTAGTTAAATTCCTTGCTGACTAACTTAAAGATAGCATGGATTGTCAGCTTCCTCCCGACAAACCTCTCCTAACAACAAAAAGATATTTTCAGAAGATAAATGCTTCAAGTAAGTTTCCTCTGTGTAGAGGAAGGGAAAGTCCTCTGGAATGTAGAAAAAGTTGAGTTTATGTTGCATGTATAAATCCAGTGACTGTTTGAGTTGTAGACTGAATGGAGTTTATAAAAAAAAAACTTGAGACATTAATCAGAGGTGAAGCTGAAGGCTGAATGAATGATACACATGCCCTGTTCTGTTTGAGAATACCAGCAAGAGCTCCAGCTTCAATTAGTATGTGTGCCTTGGTAGCACATAGATCCAGAACCGAAGAACTTTACCACTTTGCATTGCAGCGTGTTTGTGTGGATGGCATCATGTTCACTACTGTTGTGCTCTAAGCAGGTAGTATTAAGTCACCTCATGAAGTTCTTTCATTTTCTGTGACTTTTCTTCCACTTCTATTTTTCTACTATTTGGCCTGTGAAATTTGCTGAGAATTCAAGCCAATAGTCAAATTATCATCTTGGACAGGGCTGGAAGGCAAGTAAGGTCAGCTGATTACATGAAAGGCCAACTGATGCAGTCATTTGATTAAAAACAAAGCAAGCACTGATCAGCTCTGCTGGTCAAACTGTGAATCTCAGCATCTTGGAGCAAGATTTCCTAAGGGTAAGTTTTCTGTTGTCACTTTGCTATAGAAATGGATGTGCTGAGTATTTTTCTCCTTGGAGTCACATTACAAATGAAATTCAGACTGCATTATTTCTCTTTATTTTCATTTTTAAAATAGAAGAGAAATGACTAGTCCTTATAATTCAAAGGAAAACTAATAACCCTTAAATTTGTTGTCCGAGAGACAAATAAAACTTCTTTTATTAAAAACAAACAATCAATCAAACAAACAAACAAAAAAACCTGTTATGTATATCTCTTGCCTTAGGAATGATGGGAGTAGCTTCAGAGTTATTATCAGATCCTCCTCTTTTTTTTTCTTTTTTTTTTTTTCCTACAGATTGTGTCATTTGTTTCTGTCACAGTTATCACTCTTAAAGCTGTTCAATTTTACAGTATAAAATGCTTTTCTTCAAGTCTTGCAGGGTCAGTTCTCATTATTATCACAGTGATCATGTCCTTTTACCAGTCCAAAGAGGAATACAAAGTATTTTATTTCTGAAAACACCCTTTGTAACCTTACTGAGCACAAAAATCCTACGAAAAATATGGAGCTTTGCATTCCGGCTGCTTTTTGCATTAGCTATATTCCTAATTTCTGTTTTGGCACTGATTAGGGTGATAATAATTCAAATCAGACTTATGAAGCAGAGACATTGCCTTCTGTGAGCTCTTCCAATCATTTGGTTCTTTCCTATTTTTTATCATCTTTCCATACTTTCGGATTTTTCTGTGACTTTCTGCACCTCTCACATTTTCACAGTCAGTCTGGAAATGCATTAAATGACAACAGAAGAACAAGAGAACATGAGAGCAGGTGGTGAAGAACAGAAAAGTTAAAAGCCTCACTCACCTGTTCTTCTGCATTTATTCAGTCTTTGTGAAGTAATTATTACGAGGCAAATGCGTAGAGTACACGAGGACCTTCCAGTCCATATTCATCAAGCATTGCTGTACCTGTGCTCTCCTATCACTTCATTATTCTGACTATAAAAAAAAGTCATACGAAAGTGAAATGATTTAAAGAAAATGTAGAACCTGAATAGGAAATAATTCCTTTGTGGTGCATTTTTATTACAAGGTCTAATATTAATTTTAATGTAAAGATATTTCAGTTTTCACATGTGAAAATGCTTATTAAACTCATTAGCAAACTAGAAGTCACACTTGGTAGAAATATACTTTAGTAGTGCAGAATGTGAGATCCAGTCCAGTGGGCCCTGAGAATGCTTCAGATATCCACACAGAGTATTCACAGGATCAAGCTGACCATCCAGCCCGACCATCCACCAATCACCAATATTTCCCACTAAACCATGTCCTTCACTACAACATCTAAATGTTTCTTGAACACCTCCAGGGACGGTGACTCCACCACCTCCTTGGGAGCTCATTCCAGCATCTGATTAGCTGATTCTCAAAGATATGGCTATACACTCTGTTCTTTGGAATCATTCCTTTTTGCGTTCAGACAGTTGGCAGCCCATGTATCGACAAAAGAAAGGAAATTTGCTTGTTCTTTAATACATTAAGGGCTATTTAGAAAGCAAGCACAATCACACTATTAAAAGGAAGGAGTAGGATATGGGTGAGTTTTTTTTGGAAGCTGAACAGCAGCATTTTAGTGTAAGCTCAATCTCTATATAGCTGATTTTAACCCACTGTGTCTCACTGTCCCTTCGTAACATTGGGATAATTCTTCTACCTTAATTCATAGTGAGTTTTTGAGATACATTTTGTTTGTGAAGTTTATTGAACAGAAGAATAGAATGTCATGATAGTAAATCACTATCCTCCCTGCTTGCAAATTCCTCATTAGGACTTGCTGTATTTCAGAAATAACCAGTGCTAATGGCTAGAATGACAAGTATTTCAGTTTTTGGTTTTTATGTTTCTCAGAATTTTTAACAAAGTTCTACGGAACTGTGTATCTGAAATAGCAAGAATAATTTTACAACTGTTATTTCAATGACCTTTGTCCACATTCTCTCCTTTTCTATTTATTTTATGGCAAAAGACTCTTTCTCGCTGGCAGAGACTATGCCTTCACTATGTTTAATGACACAACACATTTATAATGTTAACCTCTTGAAAGTTTGCATTAAAAGATGTATATACAGTTTGAACTTTTTATTTTATCTTCTCCAAATATCTAAAGTGTAGGAGTGCACAGATTTGCTCACATCAGGTGACACCATTAGCAGAGGTGGGTCCATTCCTGACTGTGACAGGCTCCAGCTGTATTTGGGGCAATGTATTATTTTCAAATAGCAGCTGTGTTTCTAGCAGAGGAATTCGTATTTAAATGCAAGCTATGGTTCTTACATGAGTGATTGTTTGATATAATATTAATTGTATTACATGGAAGGCAAAAGAGATGATCTTCACATGCAATTTTTGGCTTTAAATAACTCAAATAATTGATTCTTCTGATGTTTGGGAGTGTTTAGGATGTTACTTTGATAAACAGACAATGCAATTTTTCCTGAAGTATCTTCATGACTGAACCATTAGGCTTTGTGAATATATTTGAGAATAAATGCCATCCTGCTTACTGTTACTGCAAGGAGTCTGTTTTCTCCATATCCTGTGGTGAAGCACAATGGCTTTAATATATAATTTCAACATGAAAGTAATTCCTCAGGTAATGTGATAACCTTTAATAATATAATAGCTGGGAAATAAGCAATTGAAGCTGATTGAAGACTCTGAATTCTATATTGTATCTGAAAATTTGGTACATGCCTATGTAGATACTCAATTTATTCTTTATTCTCTTTCCTATTTTGATCTGCAGGTTTGGAATTGTTTGTCACTCTTAAGATGATTAGAGTTTGCTGACAGCCTTGGGAAAACTTTTAAAAAAACATTTCATTTAGAAGCAATCTCACTTCTGTAGTTTATGTTACCTGTAGTTCTCTCTCAGTTGGTTGCTGTGGAAACAAATGTCATATCAAAACTGCAGGACTGTGTTCCAGGTATAGTAGATGCAGTGCACGTGATCCCTTGAGATAGACAGTGCTCTAGGAGAGGGATTTGTCTGGCAGAAGGCTGAAGTTTTGTCTCTGTACTTTGGCCCATATGTGCTCAGTGCAGCGCTAAAGACTGAGAACAGAGATGAATTTTGAATGATTTTATGATTGTTTTCTCTCCCCCCTCACCTTTTCTTCTTCCTGTGGATAGGTATTTTTTAGGACAGTTTAAAGTGTCCTTCAGCTCATTCCTGTCAGCTCATGACCCTTGGGGTCTGATCTGACAAAGAGAGCATTACCTCAGCCTCGCTCCTTGGAAAGATTTATCTGCATGGAAAGGATGATCAAGGATTAGGTTTTACTAGTTTCGATAGGTTTTACTAGTTTCGATCTGCTGCTGGAGTGGTTCAGAGTAAACACAGGAAAAACTGTGTTTTCTTCCTGAGGTGAAAATCTGTAGTTTGGTTCTGCCAGGTACGATTCATTTGGTGATTCTGTGATGTAGCAATTGCTTACCCCACAGAAGTGGGTACGCAGAAATCACAAATTTATCAAGTAGATTTTAGTAGAAAGAAAGAAATATTTAAAGACAGACAAAATCTTCTTTTCTACTGAAAACTGAGAACAAAGCATACTGAATTTTCATTTCAAAATAATGGTTCTCTTAAAGGTAAAGCTGATAGAAAGGTCGTTCAACCAGGAAAAAGCATTATTTGGGGTTGACAGATATATTAGAGGTTGACTTGAAATATTGTAATTTTATAAGCTTGTTTCTGCCAATAAACTGAAAAAAAAAAAAAAAAAAAAAAAA
>JACDJE010000070.1:4829339-4908042 GCA_016647715.1 Pavo muticus | reverse complement strand
TTTTTTGTGATGGTGTTTTGCAGGAACATGAGATGTGTCAGTTTCTGTCAAGTCCAGAGTTCACCTAAGCTGTGTACAGTGTTGATTCTCCTTTCTTGCACAGTCTTAGCTATATAGCTTGATTAACTTTTTCAAAGACACTTAAAATTATATGTCTATAAATAGTTATGCAAATTTTAAAACCACATTATTTTACTTAGTGTATAAGCTCATTGAACTAAAGTCATCCTTATTTTACAATGGGTTCTGATATCATGAGGTGTTATTCAGTCATTTAGGCTTTACATTAAATGCAACATTTAAAGGTATTATAGCATAGAAGACATTTATATTTTGCACAGAACAAATGAGCATTAATTACAAAGTGTTAACATATATCAATACCTAAGGACAGGCTTTTAAATTTCTCTCTGCTCTTGCATGTTTTTCTTATATATATATATAAAAGGGGATCAGTGAGGACTTTTTATGACTATTGAGAGGAATTTGCATTACCACTGAACCACAAGAAAGAGAGTTTCATACTGTAACTGTATCTCAGAAGTGAAAATGGACCTAATACAAACCTGTTATTCATAAGTCTACAAGTTTTCATAGATTAGAGGATTTATAGCAGGAGGATTTGACATTTAGTGTAGGACAGTAACAATTTTTAAGTATGGAAAGGAATGTATATATGACATTGACTGATTTAGATAAATGTAATTAATGTTGAAGTAAATTGACTCTCAAATTCTGTCTCTATGGATGAGGTTAGAAAAGAGATTAACTATGTCTACTTATATACAACACAACAAAAATCCTAAATGTGAACATTTTGGCTTTAAGTTTGTATCTACACATGGATTTTCTCACTACATTCCTGAACATTGCAATAAGATTTATTAATGAAGGAAATGTTAGTTCTCTCAGAGGTTGATGTATCACTGGCTTTTGCTTGATTGCCCCTTCTCCCAAATCACCTGTATTTGCTACTCTGAATAACTGTGCTGTTCCTAATGGCTTTGTTTGGTATTCCAAGTTGATGTTGCATCAAATTGTGTGCTTGTATGTTCGTTTGCTTTCCACAGGAGTTCTCTTGTAAATTAGCAACAGTTAATGGGGAATTAAACCATTCTCAAAATTGACTATCAAATTCACTCAACAGAAGAAAAAATGACCTTTGCAGAGAATTGACTGTTACAAAAATATACCCCATGGATCATAGAGAATGACTTATGAGAATTGGTGGCCACAGGGGAAAGAAATTATTAAAAGTATTTCACAAGTAACAAAGCACAAACCAAAGCCTTTTCTTAACCTTTCAAAAATAATTACCTCTCTTCTAATTTACCTTCCCTATCTAATTTGTTATAGGCATTTAGAAGTTAATATAATATCTTCTTCTTGATCTGTAGTTTACTGTGGTTCTCTTCATGAAAGCACCAATGTTAGCAGTGAGAAGAGAAGATGAAGTTATACTCAACATGTTTTTTATGCTGTTCACATTAGTTGCTTTAAGCTGGAACAGGTGCAGAATTGACTGGAAATGGCTGAACTATAAACTTGTCTGAACCCTTGTCCAAAGCTGAAACTGAACTTTTGTTTTCTCACATGTACAAAATTCCTCTGCCTTTTCATAGCTCATTTTCTCTTGAATTATTTGACAGAGGGGTGAAAACATGATGACACACTATCGGTTCTGCTAGGCCTACCTGGAACAGAAAAAAACTGGAAACCTCTCCTCAAATACTTGCTAATCAAGAAATCCAGATATCTCTCCATCTGAATGTAAAAATGTGTGTTGGCTGCCATGGAAGACAAAGTGGTGACTGTGTCACGCAACATTTAAATCTCATTTTGCAGAGATCTAGAGTGAGTTTTCATAATAACGTAAACTCTTCAATCTATCTGGAAGCAAATTGAAAATCTGGTTTTATTTTATTATTTCTCTATTGCTGAATTAAAATCCTATGTAATATTCAATAATAACTGTAAATTTTATTATGAATTAAATTATTTCCTCATCTGCCTGCTTAATTATGAAAAGTCTGTCTCAACTTAATAGTGTAATATCAAGACACCTGTGGAGAGAAAACTGTCCTTTTATTTTTGAATTAAGAGCAAAATGTAACATATAGGTTTTCTGCAACACTGATTCTGTATCGCTACTTCAGCTTTATAGTTTAAGATACTGAGTATATAAAGTAAATATATATTACATCCCTGAATCTTGGTATTTGGAAATATATTTAGTTCTGAATTTAAATTTATCGAGGGGAAGATCTTGGAAATCTCTTTCCTAACCTGAGTTATTAAAAAAGTTAGATAGAATGACACAAAATGTTGGCTAAGATAATATCCCCAAATCTACCAGCTTGCACGCTGCTGAGAATCTTATTTCAAAGCAATTAATCACAGACATCACAAACCTAACACCTCTTCCTCTCTTGACTCTTCTGTTGTTCGGTTTAAACAGGTTAAGATATACACTGGATGATGCAAGTCATTAACTCAGACAATTTAGTTAAACTTATTAATGGAACATCAGTTTACAGAGAACAACACAGCAACATGAGTGACATAAACATCTTCAAAATCATTAACTAAGCAGTCTAGAAATTTTGTTTGGTGGGAAAAAAATGTCACTGATCAAAATGAGGATTTTTTTTATTTTCATAAAAATTCAAAATATTACAAAAAATGTATTCTGATATAACTATAAAAGCAAAAATGAAATTACAGAGTTCAACCTCATATTTAGGAAACAGAATTTTTTATGTTTCAGGCCACTGGAATGAAGTTTCTTGTCCTTGTCTTGATCCTTTCCTTTTCCTTTTTCCCTTTCCCATTTTACTCTCACAAAGCATGAACAAAAAAAAAAATCAGTTCTTTTCAGAGCTTTCAGAGCTCAATTCCTTCTCTACAAATGCATTGACCCAATAATTATTATCTGAATAAATTGTTTTAGCTCTAAGAATACTCATAAATTTCAAACAGTACATTAGCATTCTTCCAAGAGGCAAGTTTTTCAGCAGTATCTTACTAGCTCGTAATACTCCTTGAATAAAACGTGTGCTCTAGACTGTGGCTGGTTACTAAATAAATCAAGTGGTTTTAACTCAAATACCTGATGGACCTAATAAGTCTTCTTCTTCTAAGTCATTTGTTTCAATCTCAGACAGTATAATTAATTCCACGAATGCAAGCTGCAAGTCCCAGTCGGCTACCTAATGGAGTATGTAAAATAATAGATTTCATTTCAGTTTAGTTCTGAGTATCATAGAATCATAGAATAGTTTGGGTTGGAAGGGAGCTTTAAGATCATCCAGTTTCAATCCCCCTGCTATAGGCAGGGACACCTCCCTCTAGACCAGGTTGCTCAAAGCCCCATCCAGCCTGGCCTTGAATGCTTCTGGGGAGTGAGCATCCACAACCTTTCTGGGCAACCTGTTCCAGTGTCTCACCACTCTCACAGTAAACAATTTCTTCCTAATATTTAGTCTAAATTTTCCTTCTTCCAGTTGAAAACCATTTCCCCTCATCCCGTCACTGTGTGCCCTTCTGAAAAGGCCCTCCCAGCTTTCCTGTAGGCCCCCTAATTGGAAAGCCAATATAAGGTCACCCCAGAGCCTTCCCTTTTTCAGGCTGAAACGCCTCAGCTGTCTCAGCCTGTCTTTGCAGGGGAAGTGCTCCAGCCCTGTGATCATCTCCAGATGTTCTGTTTTTTCCTTTCTTGAAAATAGAGGTTATATTTCAGTAGAAACTTCAGCAGACGGCCATCACCTTTCAAATATGATGAACAGTGGCTTGACAACTTCATCCACCAGTTGATGGATCTCGTTGGATCCCATGGACTTATGCCCTTTCAAGACCTTTAGGTGGCTTTGAATCTGTTCTTCATTTGCAGTGGGCAGGTCTTCCTTACCACAGTTCTTGCCTTTGCTTTCTGCAACTTGAGTGGTGCAGCTAGGGACCTTGCTGGTGAAGACTGAGGCAAAAAAGTCATTGAGCACCTCAGCTTTCTCTGTAGACCTCGTGGCCAGGTCAAAGAGTACCTACATCTCAATTTGAGCATTGTGTACCTACATCTTGATGTGAGCAGTGAGGAAGGTAGCAGCTGTATTCTCTTCATCTTTGATGACTCTAGACAACAATTAATCTTCACTCAACTTTAAAAAAAGTCAGCAACAAATCTGCTTACAGAACCACAAATTTATACTAATGCCTTTGTACAAATTCTTGGAAATGGTCCTTTTTTGCTCTTGTGTCAATGGCTAGTTGAAGAATAAATTATATAACTTTTATATACATCTAAGATGACATGCTATAATTTTTAAAAATACCAACATCATAGTAAAATAACACAAAACACAAATGAAAGCACTAACAGTTCCTATGTAATTACTTCAAAGCTGTCAATTTTCTGTATGTGATCGGTGCATTAGTGCATAACAAATGTGAAACACCCAACTAATCAGTATACCTCATCAAACACAACTACATTACCATGGGTTTATTACTATATTATTCCTTCTGATTCTTTTCTGTTTATTTATTTATTTAATCTTTGTACATTACATTACCATTACCATTTCTAACATAAAATGCTACATCTTAGACTGGATCATTAGCAAGTTCTGGGCAGAGTGATTGTTATTTTGCAACCTGCTTTTAAAAGGCCTAGTAGCAAGCTGCATCAATTACAGCACACTGTTGAGATTCTTCTTCTTGTCAATGCAGCATAGATGCAGACTTTATCAGAGCCTGCTAATTCATGTTGAATGTGCGTGGTTAATGTATATAACATGCAAAGAACAATGGTTGGATGCACTGAGTTGGCTCACTGTGTCAGTGGAAGTACAATTTTGTGATGACAACTTTCACCAGAGTAAGGCAGTGCCTTACCAGCATATCCAAATATACCTCCATGGTACCTGGCTGCTCTGTTTCTTTGCCTATGAATTTGGAGAACATTATATTGTTTCATCAAGCACTGAAATCCATTTCAAATGTCACTGTAAATAACAGCTGTATTTCAGAATTACGGAACTTTTGCGCAGAACAAAGGAAAGACCAAAGCCAGGTACTGTGTTGCATAAATATGGACAGTCAAAAAGTTGATATTGACCACTCTGAATGATGTAGCCTGGGACACAGCCTTTGAATGGGAGCTCCTTACCTGCACTGCCAAACCTTCACTCTGGAAAGCCAGTTTTACAGCAGTAGAAGTCTTTTCACTAGCTTGTTACAAAGCTTCCTATCACAGATACGCAAATTTAGGCTTCTAAGACCTGGATCTGTATTTCACCCCTGAGTCTGCACTAAGAAATCAAGGAAGAAGAAGCAAATGCTCCATCATCCTTCAATTTTTGTTTACAGTTACTAAACAGAAAATGTAGTAGCAGGACTAAGGTCCTGTTAAGCGGGGAAAGAAGAATAAGGGCACTCCTGTTGCTTAAATATACCTTGATTAGTCATTCCAGACATTCCAAATGCTGTGGCAGTTTTTGTATAGACAGGTATAGCACAAATCTAATCTTCTAGTGTCCAGGCTTTGACATGCACAAGGGATATCTATTGTACCAGACAGCTGAATCCTGTGTCACTTGCTGCTTACTAACTCCCAAGAGATCTTTATTTTAACTTTCTTTCCTATGTGAAATGAACAACTACTTGAATTTCAGTTTGAATTACTTTTAAATTAAGGGTGTAGGAGGGGATTGAACTAAAAATGTACAAACAAGAAAACTGAATGAAAATACTTTCTGATTTCATCATCTGAAACAGTTGCATTCACCCAGAATTTTCTCCCACACGGGGGATTTCCCATAGAAAGATGTAAGTGAGTAACAAAGTCCAAATACCTATGAAGGTTGGAAATTAATGTTTCTGAGAACTTCAGAATCACAGATTCGCATTATAACAGTCCTTTGTCTTCACAAAATAATTTCTGAGATGAGCTATTTTTTTCAGGGCCTGCAGACAAGTAAGCACAGCTTCCATCAAATTTGGAGGTACTGTTTCACACAGAGATGTTAAGAAAACCATGCAGACAAACACAGCCTATGGATTATTGAGCAGAATGCCTGAAGTTCAGTAGACATATGTTCTGCTTTACTGTACGAAACAAGCAAAACAAACACTGCTCACAAGGCTTTCAGTAATTCACACCCTCAGTTAAAAGTATTTTGTCTAGAAACAGAAACAAGAAACATATGAAATATAACAATTCAACTAACAAATTTGGGCTGCCATCTCCCTCTAAAACTTATCCTTTTGACCTAGGTCTCTTTCCTCTCTTGTTTGTTATGCATACATATATGTATATATGTACATATGTATGTATGAATATATATGTGTATGTGTGTATACTCATTATGTAGATGACAGATCTCTGTTTAAAGGCTCTCAATCTGCAGCAGAGATTACAGATGTGTGTAGAAAGAATGCAGTGACCCGTACAGTCAGGGCACACAGAAAATGTAACAGAAACAGCTCTGATGCTTACGTCCAAAGATTTTGTTGGGCCACTCCTGACATCATAGGGTCATAGATGAGCACAGAAATATTGGGAAGAAAGATCTAGGAAATGTATTCCTGTGATCACTGAGGGAAAATGACTTAGAAAGAGAACTGCAAACATTTTCAATATCTGGAGCACCTACGTACAATAGGAATACCAGGGCCACATGGAGTTTGAACAGAGAAATAACAAGTCAATGCTAAACTCTGGAGAAATTGTCTTCAACAGATGGTGGTGAATTCCAGCACTAGCACAAGCAATTATCACACAGAAGAAAACTCAGCAGCCAGTGAAATGTGGAGCAAGGTGCAGCTATCAGGTGACTGACTGCAGCTGCTAATTGGTGGATAGGTTGGGTAATGTGGCTCTAAAGTCATGGCTGAGTGCTGGCTGCTACTGCAGAGGGCTGTTCGTTAGTTCTGTTCTCAGCTCTGAGTTAACTTCCAATTGCTACTCTAGGTAGATTAAAGCTGGTACTATTCTTCCATACGCAATTTGCTGATCATTTTAGAAGGAACAGCTCCCAGAATAGAGCTTCTCTATCATATAAAAATATTTATCCCTTTTTCCCTCTGCAGAAATTACAGAACCCTTAAAAATGAATTATTGTTGGTGCAGCAACTATGCAGACATTTTTAGAGCAAAACCATTTGTAAAACATTTACACACTAGGGATGATTAGAGTTAGGAATATATGTCATGATTAAAAAAAAAAAAAAAAACATTTTAAGTATTTGAACTTTCCACAGAAATACTGACATATATTGTAAATTTCAGAATATTTGCATTATACGAGATTATTTCTTCATTTTTTTTATGATCTGTGTTTCTTTAAAAGTATATGAACAACAAATTTTAGCCTTGAAACAGATTTATTAACATTAAGAAATTTTTTATATACAAAATCATGAGCTAAAATATCCTTATAAATGTAATTCCTATTTTTTATTGCTCTGCTGAATGCTTCTTTAAGGATGTTCATTATACATACAAAGCCTTATTTCACTTTAAGTTATTCAGTTAAGGAAATTGCAAGCTCAGTTAAACAAAATGGAAAACAACACACATTTTCCTAAAGAAGCATTGTCTAGCTATACAAACTAGGCATTTTACTTCACAAGCACAAGGGATAGTGAAAGAGTAGCAGCAATATGGAATGAGAATTAGATTATGGAAATAGCAAGAAAAAAAAATCAAGCTGGATGTAAACAAGGTCTGAACTGGAATGGAAAGAAGTGGGCATAAGTAGTGCATACCTGTGTCCTGGGGCCAATGGGATCCCAAGTGAATACCCAGGTAAGTGAGAACAAGGCTGTGAAGCTGACTCACGGCTGATGGGAAGAGATAAGGAATTCATTTAGCAAGATGATGAAGTGATGGAAGGGAACACATGAGCTGCTTGTCCCATTAGGTAACTTCATTAAGAGGCTGACAAAACAGGGAAATCATCTTTTCCAGGCTACAAATACATTACTGGTGGACTTCCCAAAGAAAAAGCTATGTAAAAGTAAAAGTTAATGACTACACCTAGGAAACTGGTGCATTTATACTAACAAGCAGCTGAGTTTTTTCTTCTATAACTAGGAAAGATCTTGCTTAGAAAATCTCTGCAAAAATTTCCCATAGATCTGCTGAGCCATTTGCATGGAATCGTCATGTATTTCAGTCTCGGAGAGGTGAAACCACAACTCAGAGCACTCCCACTATCACCTAGGCACTGTCCAGGTCTGCAGAGCCTGGAGTGGCTCACCTGCATGGGCTGCAGGTCTGGAAAGGCAATCAAACAGCCCTAATACATTGCTTATGACAAAGCCTTATGACAAAGTCGATGGCAAGGCTCTCTTCTAAATATAGATGGGTAAAAGTCCATAAAGGACTATGGTCTTCCTGTGTGGCCTGTGGCTACACGGAGAGCTCTTGGTCAGATAGCATAACAGGTGTACCCAGACCTTTACCTTTGGATGCCCTGGAGTGAAGAGGTTTGTTCCTCTTGTCCCATGGAAACTTCAACAGTAGAAAAATGTGTTTAACACCTGTAAATATTGCATCTATACTTTTCCATGAACTTCAGTTCATATTCAAGCATTAAGCCAGGCAAATCAAGAAGTTCTTGATTATAGTGAGAAAAATTTGTAGTGTTGCTATGTCATCATACAAAGCATCAGGTATCTTCTAAAGGAATACTTCAGCCTGAAAACCAATTCTCATTTCTTTCTACTGTTATGTCAATGTTTTTGTCATTATTTCAGAAATTATTTTTCTAATCTCCTTTTCAGTAATTTTCTTTATCCCCACTGATTTTACATGAGTGATATAAGGTACCTCTATTTCTGAGGCAGATAGTTTAAACTCACTTTAAAAATAACTTGCAGTTTATATCAGAAAAGGTTAACAGTCAGCCTCCTTTAATATTTTTCATGCTAAGCATTCACAATTGCTTTTCAGGAAAGCAGTGAGAACAGTAATATATTTTGCTTTGTATACAGGTACCTCTTTGCTCTGGACTACATTAATCTGAGCTCATGGACTATAATGTCACAAATGAAACATTCTTGAACATCTTTTGTGCAATAATAGATTTGCGCAGATATTTCAAGGCAAGTGAAAATGATACTTGAATTCTTTATGTCCTAATAATAATTTTGTGGTGCAGCCTGCTGTAATAATGATCATGCTTTTTTCAGCCTTCAGAGAAATCACTCCCCTTTCCCTTAATATCTTCTGTTTCAGGTTGATTACTATTTTTCACATTTCAACTGCTGAAAAGCTTGTGTGTGGTAAACAACTGTTCTTTTGGATAGTTTCAGGTTATTAGAGATTAGCTGGAGCACTTGTGCAGCTGGGATTTTGTTTTTATAATACCTCTACTTTCACTAAACAGTATGTGGAGAAGTGTCATTCAAGAAGATACTGGTAGCATTTCCAAAACACTGTCCTTCATGTGTAGAGCATAAAATCACTTCTTTTCTTAGAAATAAACACATGAAATAATGTGTGATTCAACATGGCAAGAGTGGGATGTAGTTGAGAGACTGGATTTTTTTATTTTTATTTTTATTTACAACTGCTTTAGGTGGATATAAATGATCCATCCTCTGAAAGAGGCAGCCCGATATGACTGCAGAGGTGAGACAATCTGAATGACATTCACCTCCTACAGCCACTTTAACTTCTACACTGTGGGAAACATCATGAAAGGAGTTTTCTGATGAAATGTCAGCAACAACCATGGTGAAGCCCACTGTTACAGTGGGCAGTAACATTTCACATTTCATCAGTTTCCTTATTTTTATCTGCAGTCTCTAAGCTCCTCTAACAGTAAGCTACTCAAGGCTGTGAATCAGGGTGATTTCTCAGTGGTAAGAACCAGTCAGGTTTTAGCCTTCGGTTCTGTTCAGTGTTCCATACTTGGTTGACAATGCCCAAGCTGTCATCATATATTAGTTAAATGGGATTATGAGCACAAAATTTCAAATGGGTATCAAAAGCAATGATGAGAGATAACTGGCTGTGTGCAGAGTTCAGGGTGTCATCACTCTATGCACAGCATTATCATGTAGAAGGAACTGCATGCTTTGGATGACATTGTCTTGCTGATGCCTCCATGATGAGGGATGCAGAAGGACCGTGACTGATGCTTCCCTGAAATGCTTCAGATGCTTCTCATGCAATTCTCCTTCTGTCAAGTTGCCTAGTGGGAACTCTGTAAATCTATCATAAGTTGTAGGATTTGCTATTACATGGTATCTTACCTTCACAGAGGTTCAAGAAGGTCCAGAGGAGGGCCATGAAAATGACCAGAGTGCTGAACACCTCTCTTGTGAAGACAGATTGAGAGATACACGCTTGCTCAATCAGGAGAAAAGAAGGCTTCAGGGAGACCTTATTGCAGCCTTTCAGCCTTTAAAGCAGGGAGAAAGTCTTGTTACCAGGGCCTGCCAAGGCAGGACAATGGGTAATGATTTTAAACTAAAAGAGTGTTAGTCCGGATTGGATATAAGGAAGATGTTTTTTTACAGTGAGGGTGGGATGGCACTGGAACTGGTTGCCCAAAGATGTAATGACTGCCCCATCACTGGAAGTGTTCAAATTCATTTTGGATGGAATTCTGAGCAACCTGATTAAGCAAAAATATCTCTGCCTGTGAAAGGGTTTTGGTCTAGATGATCTTTAAAGGTTCCTTCCAACCCAAACCATTCTGTTCCATGATTCTATCATTATTCCATATTCTCCAACATGCCTCTGAATACCCTCTGTAGCATGAACAGCATGAGCTGCAAATTAACAGAGAAAGAGGATTAACAGAGAAAGAGGACAGCTGCACTTAGATTTGCACATCCCAGGCATGGACAGTGTAGATGAGGTGATTTTCCACATGGCAATACAAGCTTCATCATTTCAAAACCAACAGCTCCACACTATCCCCATGCACATAACTGTAAGTCCTTTATGAGAAGATTTTATTTTACACTCGTCAGTCAGATTAGTAAGTAAGAACAGCAGTATCAATAAAGAAATTTTGTCTGAAAGTTTAATATCAAACTGTGGGGCACTGACGAGGGATGGCCATGTAAATGGCCTTACGTGTGCAGTATATCCTGCCGTCCTAAATCTAAGCAGTAGATGTAATGAAAGAGAAGAACAGATGAAGAAGCAGAAGACAGTAAAACATGTAGAATGTTGTATGCATGGAACTGCTGAGGCATTTTAATGTGAGTGGGTAGCATTATTAACCATTTCAGCTCTTGAATATAGCTCAGAGACCAAGAGCCAAGATAGTCTGTTATTAACTTTCCTATAATGTGAGTAAGTGTGAGCAGCCACACTGAAGTGAAGACATAAGGACAACAATACAGGAGGTCTGGGGTGTTTTTTTGTTGTTGGTTTTTTTGTTGTTGTTTGTTTTGGTTTGGTTTGGTTTTTGTACAGTAAACATTTTATGATTAATCTCTCAGAATACTAAACTATTTCCCCATACTGAAGAAACAGTATTGTTGCTCTTCATGTCTTCCCTGGTTTTCAGCTGAAAAAGACCATTTTGGCCATCTGAGGCATTATCATCAGCAACTGCAAATGCTATGAGAGGCACAGCATCCAGATCTGAGCATGTTTTACTCCCTTTCTTATAACCATATTGTTGCACTTCATGGAGAAGACTGAAGTGCTAGGTGGCATGTTTCTAATGCAGGATAGCATCTGAGTGGAAGGCATATTAGAATATCCCGAGTCGGAAGAGACACGCAAGTATCATGGAATACAACTCCTGACTCCACACAGAACTACCCAAAAATCAAACTATATGTCTGAGAGCATTTTCAAAATACTTCTTGAACTCTAGCAGGCTTAGTGCCACAATCACTTCCCTGGGGAGCCTGTTTAAATGCCATACCACTTGTTTAGGGAAGAACATTTTCCTAATCTGAACAATATTGTCCATTGTAAATGCCGGAACTGTATCATTGTATCTTGCTCTGCCTCTTCCCCACTCTCTTGGAGACGCATTTTTCCTTGCTAGTAGAGGAATACTTGAGCTAGCATTTGTTCTCGTGCGCTGCACTTGGTAGTGTATTCTATGAACCTAAGCTAGTGATGAGCTCCATGTTCCCCCCAAAACAAATCCTAGCATGAGAAAGCTGCCTGTTTGCATAGCGTACTCAATAGGCATTTCCCTCCCTTATACCCATACAGTCCCTCATATTTGTAAGGTGTGTAAAATTGTGCTGGGTCAGAACAGTAGAAGCACACTATCCTCGCTGCAATATTGTTCCTAGAGTGAATTGACCACATAGGATGCTATGTGCATTCCACATCACACTAGTTGCAATGTCCCCTAAGGTAAGAGGCCATAAATGTTTATATTATCAAATAATGGGAAGATCAAATTTATATTACTGCTATAGAAAAATGTTATTGGTTCCTGAGCTAAAAACAGCTTGTAAGAGAATCAAGCTTCCACCCTCAAAATAGACTGGAGGATCTGCATGCTGTACAAGTGAACAGATTAACAACCATATCATCCTGTTATTAATTGATATATAAAGAAAGTAAAAGAATATTTCAAACAAAAATTGAGAGGAATATTTATTCCCAGGCTACATGATAATTTGTAATTACAATAGAATCTTACTTTTTAGCAGCATCAGAAAGAAAAATCTGAAAATTACTTCTGTAAGATTGTTATTGTAAGAGCTACTCTGATCCACCCTTGCCTTTCTCTCTTTGCTCTGTGTGCCAAACCATATGGAAAACATTCAGCTGGGCAAGGAAAAAGGAGCAATTACAAGTGCCTCCATCCATGTGAACAATCTCAATGAACTGAGCACTGAACCTGATAATGTATTGAGCTTCTTTGATGATGAACAATCAGCCACAAACTGCACACATTTTACATTGTTTTCTCTGATGAAAAGAATTTTGACATGAGTCTCAAGACATGAAAGACATCCCCCTGATAAAAGAGTAAATGTCAGTGGCTTTCACCCCCTCCACAGATATTCTGCATGGATTTGCAATGTATGCTTATTTGTCCAGTAAGCTGCAACAAAAGTGTTACTTTTGTTTTGTTGTTGTTGTGGTTTTTTTTTCTCTGAAATGTAATGGCCTCTTCTAATTTATACTTTGCTTCCTGTGAGAGATGGTCCCACATACTGACTCCTCTTGACACCTGATTTAGAAGTACAAGATTGTCACTGACTGTATGACCAGTAAAACTTCCCACCATAACCAAGTGAAGGACAAAGGCCCTTTGGGAATCCCTGTTACACTTGACTTAATTTAAGATACCAGATGGGATCATAGACCTTACTTGTTCATAACACGAGAAGGCTATCCGGAAGGCATTTCACAGTCCAGTTAATAACATAAGTTCGTGAAAGATATACCAGACCTATGGGGAAATTAGGTTTACAGCATATCAGACAAGGTAACCTAGTGAGCTTAACAGAGGTCTAAAATAATGAGGCAAACTAATAAATATATTTAAGTATGTAAATATATGTGTTCTACGCTGGAAGTAATGCCTCCTATTTTATTATGTTGGCACATGACAGTGTTGATGGCATGGTAGTAGAGGTTGAACCTTCCCACCAAAATTCCCTTAAAATCTGTTATAGTGCAACAGATGGCAGCAGAGGCGCAGTCTGAAATGGAAGTGCATATGAATCAAAGGTAATTGAATCCCTCCATGGGTAGAACAGGTGAAAAATGTTCCACCCATTGATATTCACTGATACTTACTAAACATTTATGGAGACCAAACAGTGGAGGTGAGCACAGTGAGGTGGTGGGTGGTGCATTTTAGCAGTGGCAACAGAAGCAGCAAGTCACCTCTGCTGGTGCAGATTTTTACAAGCACAGCATGCAGGCTCATGTTGATAGCTAATAAAAATGCACATCTAAAGACAGTGATTATGTTGAAAAGCAGTGTTTTGTAGCTGAGAATTTGCTCTGTCAAATAGTCTTATTGTGCTCTTCGCGTGTGTTACAGTTTCCATGAAAATAAATAGGAGGCATTACTTTCTGAGCAACATCTGTGTATGCGTGTATATATATACACAGATATATATATCATATATAATATTCAAGAAAGCCCTTATAAAACAAAAATGTGATAACATTGGAAAAACGTGATGTGTAATTCAAACAGGAATTAACATCCAAAAGAACAGTTGGGAGTGTGGTTTAATAAAGCAAAATTCTTCAGACTTAGTTTACACATCAGGAGTATTTCCCTTTAATCATCACAGCGCTTGGTTTCATTATGATCTTTACCTTCTTTCAAGGCTTTTTTGTTAACATATTTCTGGGATCAGCCTTGGCATGAAAAGCTTATGATGCAAAAAGTCATATCCAAACTAGTTTAAACCTTGGCACTGCCTTTATCATCAAACAACCATAGGACATCACAAATGAGCAAGGTTTCAAGATTTTAATCAAAAAATTGAACTATAATTGATTTATTATAAGGATTATAAAGATTCCTGTCATATATACTGGAGAGAGACATTTAGCAACATTGTATTTCTTTGAACTTTATTAGTATTGGGGCATCAATATGTGCAATAAATGTCTTGATTATGATTATGATTATGATACTGACAGATTGAATCTTGTCCCTATAAATACGCCAATTTCCAGACATCTTGGGTAGTTTGTTGCTAAGAGTGATTTTTTTTCACCAGACAAAACTGGCAGGTACAGCTCTAGGGAGTTCAAGGAGATGGAGAAACGGTTTTATTTTGAAATGTAGTGTGTGATCTGCTTCTAGTGAGGATCTGGAAATTTGATGGGTTCTTTGCTGATGCAGACATGTCAGACTTTTTTCTCTTTAGTTCTTTGCACTCTTCCTACAGCAGTTTTGCTTTATGTAGTGCCACTAAAACACTGTATTTGTTACACTCATCTAATAAGGACCCAGTGTCTGATGGTGTGCAGAGACACAAAGTAATGATACTCTGTAAAATATGCTCAATTCAGTTTATGATTTTGAAGGAAAGGATTTTATGATACAGTTATTCCCCCCAGTGCCAGGTCCCTCTCAATGCAGTTTAGGGAATTAGAATTTTCTTAACTAACATCTTTCAAAATTAAAGGACTAAATATGGCCAGATACAGTCACCCTCACATTTTGTCCTCTCTCCTCTCCTCTCCTCTCCTCTCCTCTCCTCTCCTCTCCTCTCCTCTCCTCTCCTCTCCTCTCCCCTCCTCTCCCCTCTTCCCATCCACTCCCCTTCCCTCCCCTCCCCTCCACCAACTTAAGCCAGCCAAAGTAATATTCATACCGTATGACATCATGTGGAATGAGCTTTGAAGGAGATGGGTGTTCATCTATCTCTTCCACTGCTCAGGAGGATAACTGAGAATCGGTCAGAGGTGGTGAGCAATTACTTGTGTATCACTTGCTATATACATTCATATATATATATATATGTATAGTCATAATTATTCTCCTTTTCCTTTTTTTATCTTAGTAAGTAGTTTTATCTCAACCCATGAGTTCTACTTTTTTTTTTTTTCCCAATTCTCTCCCCCATGCCACTGGGAAAGGGAGAGAGCAAAGCAAGCAAACAACTACGCAGTGCTCAGCCACTTACTGGGTAAAACCACAGTGCATACACAATTAGATGTATTGAAAGGTGTAGGCAAATAACTTTAAAAAAAAAAACAAGAATAAATAACCATATTAAAGACTGCAGATTTTGCTGCAGTCTTACTATTTGCACTCATGGCATCAACTGTTGTGAAATTTTTTTTAAACAAGGGTGAAGATATACTAAAACTTTTGATCATCCAGAACCATTTATTTTGTGCCTTCATGTTTACTTAGTTGCCTAAGGATCTGCTCAAGGCATATGTTTATTCAGCAACGGTACTTAATAAAATTTTTGTTTGTGCTATAAATAAGCAAAACATACATTTCCTTAAGAAAGTTGGAACAGAGAATAAACTGTACATCCAGAAGTGAAAGAGAATTTAGACGAACGCTAGTGAAACTTGAGAAAAGAACGATGAATCACAGAACTGTAGGTCACTGAGGAGAACAGTGTAAATCATTGATTTTTGCAGTTTATTGTCAATTCTGACTCATGAGGAAAAAAGAAGAACAGTTTCAAGTTAACCTTAAAAGTGTTATTTAACTTTAGTCAAGCAAAACAGAACAAACACAGAAGTGTGTTTTACAGTTAGAAATATAAGAACAAAAGTCTTGTATTTATCCTGAATCTAAATGTTTCTTTTGATTTTCAATACTATTGTTTTTTATTTTCCAGTTTTTTTTTAAAAAAAGCAAAATAATTCTTTTAAATAAATACGTATTACCAAATTTGTATTTTCTATGCCAATGGAGGTATATACCTTTTCTCTGGTCTCTCAGATGTAATTTAAAAGAAATGAAATAGGCTGAATTCTGTTTCTGTTCATTTTCTTTTTATTTTAATAATTATAGATAAAATGACATTGTATATTTATTGTTATTGTTGTTGTAGGCTTTTATTTTTATATTTCTTATTTTTTTGTTAAAAGAAATGTGGTTTTTCTGTGTTGTATTTTGTGTGTAGCTTTTCATCAGTTTGTCTGGAGAAGTTTCATTGAAATGAACCTTTTCCTGTACCCATCCTTCCATTCCTGTGCATACTTATCCATGGTTTTTGGCTCTGGAGTGTTTTCCCAGAGCTAAATAAACCGATTAAGAATGGTATTCCTTATTTTTTTTCCCTCCTAAGTGCACAGCAGAGGTACAGTCACTAAGGACCAAATAACTTGTACATTTGAGATATGCCTTACTACTTCTTCTCAGCTGGAACTTGGTGTATGTGCTGAAAGATGAGAGTTGTATGAGGAGTATGTATCTCCTGTATATGTATATGTATATGTATATGTATATGTATATGTATATGTATATGTATATGCCTGGTGTGTATATCAATATAAAGGTTGACTGCCATTTGTAAATTCAACTAAGTTTATTCTGACACTTATTTTGTCACTAGGTTCCTTGTTTCAGTCATAAGCAATGTAAAAAAATATTCCCATTGATCAACTTCAATTCATGTCTTATTTAATTGAATTCCTTCTTATTTAATTATGAGAACAGTAGGATGGATATCTGATTGACATTTTCTGTATATTCACTAGAAACATTTTTCTAAGCTCCTGGAATGGCCAATTTCAATCATGTCTTCACTAAACTGAACAGACCCGATCGTTTCAATCTCTGTTGTGGAAATTAGGGTATTTCCTTTATATATTATGCATAATATTTTTTCAATCCTCTCTATCCCCTTCAGCTTCAAATTTATATTTTTTTGAGATATGGTAATGAGACTGAATGAAAAATGTCATGTGAGATCTCACAAGAAATTTCCACAATGATATTTTTAACTTTCCAGTATTCATTTTCAGTTCAGTCTTTATGCAACTTAATACTTTCGTGTTTCTAGTTATTTGCTACTTATATTGTAGCAGCAGTTTCACTAAGCTATATAAAGCTGTATTACATCTTTTTTCTAGTTACTTTTTATTATTACTATTGCTATTTTTGTGAAATGGATACAACTAATTTAGAATCCAAAAATGTGTGCGCTGTTGAGATTATTTCAGTGTGCTTTATCAAGCATTTGTCAACAATAAATTTCATGGCTGAAATATTTCCCGTGAATAATTTATCTGATGAATTTAGTGCTTTCTATTACTTACCCATTCTAATAATTTCGATTTTGATAAAGAATTTGTCATTACCAATTTTTCAACCAATAGTTTATGTAAAACACATTTCAACCTGTGATTGTTCACCTATTGTTTACTTTGACTAGTCATTATTCATTACTTATTCTAAGCACTTTCTGATGAACTATTTTACTCAAAAAGTATTATTTCAATTTCCTACTGCACTAATGGCATTTTTTAAGCAGGAATGCAATGCATAATGATTAGAGTGAATTAGAGAAAAAGAATGTGAAGAAAATGAAGTTCTTATTCATATGTCTACATAATAACAGGGATATTCATATGAAAAGCCACCATCTCCCCTACATTTATGTAGATAAAATTTTTACTGTGATCAGAATGAAAACAAATAGTTAAGAATACGGTACTGTGCACCTGGTGATGTGCTAGGTACTCTGATTTTTGAATCAGGGGCAGATCAATTACCTGAATTTTCTCTACATAATGTCCAGAGCTACATTTCTATGAGTAGAAGAGGGGATATGTTGGTTTTGATTGGAAGTATTCATATAACAAAAGAAGACATAGAAGATGATGAAGAGTTGGCAGGTGTATCAGAAGCAGTTTGTGGATGCAATATTGAGGAAATCTAATACTGAAAAGGAGGAAAAGGCACCAGTAAATAGGCAGAGAATCTCAGAATGTATAATGGAATACTCCAGACTGTCAAAGCTAGAGAGCTGATCACAGTTCAAAAATTGTGTAACCAGAAGTAACAGTTCATTTAAAAAAATATGAATATTGTTTGAACTGGATTCACTGAAAGATTTTCTGATGAAAATGTTTTTCTAACTAGACATTAATCTAAGATCAGAGGCCTGTAGCAAGATTGCTATTCAGACAGAAAGAGGCAGTGAATAAAAATGAATGGAACTGAAAATTTTAAAGTGTTGGAATGAGTAGAGAGTGGAAAACTTCCATAAGTTTAAGCTCTAGTATGTGTTTCAATTTTAATTTTAAAATTAGTCTCCACATAGTCAAACAACTTCCAAATGAAATGACAGTTAATATAGTGCAAACTGTTGACATACAGACAGGAGCGTCGTCATTATTTAAGGAAAAAGTAGACACTGATTCTAGGACACAGAATGAAATAACTTTCTTGGAAGCCTCTTCTGTGATGCTTCATAATGATTCAAAGGTAAATCCCATTTGTGAGAGGTATAAAGGACAAATCATTCTTGTAGCCCCTTCCTAATCCTGATGGTATACGCATGCATTTGCCTCTACCCTATTTTTGTTCACCAAAGTTTTCTATCAGAACTGGCTACAGACATGCAAGTCTTGAGATCACTGCTGCCTAGGCATTGAATAGTGAACATGTAGTGCAGTTCTAGTGCTCCTTCTGAAGTTAAAATGTGTCTAGATGGACAGTTATCACCTCAGGCAATTCTCCTGTCTTCTTTTATATTCACAGAAATGAATAAGCAGTTCCAAGTACTTTACCAGCACTCTTGATAAGGTCGTGTTGCAGAAGGTTGTGGCTTTTGTAAGTGCCTCCCTTTTCCAAGTACCTGTCAGGAGCTGACTTTCTACTCCAGATACAGCTGTTAAATTTACGAAAGCACACAGTAAACACAAAATATTTGAATATGAGCTGATTAATCGGAAGCAGAAGAAATAGTGGTAGGGAGGAAAAAAAAAAGAAAAAAGAAAAAAAGAAAAGAATAACTTTTTGAAGAACTTTTCTTGCAGTTAGTAGTTCTTATTTCCTAATGTTCCACATCCATTCAACACTTCCTCATCTTCAAAGCTGAATTAGTTTTCAAGGGTGTCTCCTTCAATAGCTATTATTGGCAAAGTATTACAGTAGGAGAAGATCATATTGTATTATTTGTCTGACTTCTCCTTGGAAGTTAGTTAAAATAAGCTGTCTGATAATTGTATATGAAAGAGAATAAATTTGAGCTCTTCAGTAGAGAGGTGTGTCCTACTCATTCAGTTTTAGGTATCTATAGCCACAGATGTTTCAGTTAAAAGAATTTCAGAGAGCAATTCGTGAACCTCAGAAACAATAGTCATCATTTGCCAAAAAAAGCCCTGTGGTAGATTAAGTAAAACTTCTCTAAAGTGTACCGTATTCCTTCATATTATCAACAGTAATATCATTAAAAGAACTCATGGGAATATCTGCATTACTTGAACAAAATATTTTATCTTGTACTCCAGCGCTGATGAATATTCTATGTTTATGGGCTACCCATTAGCAAACTATCAGTGGGGATTCAAGAGTTTCAAAGGTGATTTTTTCATTATCACTGAAGCACAGCGACAATAGGAAGAACTAGATGAATTGTTATTAGTTTATCACAGTAGTCAGATTTGCACAACAGGAATAATACCAACAAAACTGATAAATCAAAGACTGAGAATACAGATCCCAGCTACTTGATCAATGACAGAGGGCAAAGAGACTTAGCAAAAGGAAAAATAAATATGACGAAGGAAAAGAAAAGAATCAAAGATATATTTTATACAAGTAGAAAAATAAGAGGAAACAGAAGCACCTTAGAAACTGGGTACAAAAGTATTTTGTGGTTAAAAAAAAAACGAACAAAAAAAATAAAGCACAATACAATTATGTGAAATGCTCCTGTAATATGATGAAGAGAGACAAACTTTGAATGAAGAAAGAGCCTAGATCTAAAATCTGGGCAAAGAGATGAAAGTATATCCCTCAGCTGATTTACTGGACAGCAAATACAAGAAATGAAGGTTATATTTTAAATTACTTGCTCTTTAAAAGTCTTAATATATGTATATGTATTAAGCATGTGTTTAAGATTAGAAAATTCATCTAAAAAATCTCCCAGTCTGTTGTGGGAAGGACATTGAAACCTGAACTGAAACTTTTTACACTGATTAAAGCAACAGCAAGAGTGATATTCACATTATCACTGGATAAAAGTACCCTTGACAAAAGTTTGGTAGTAAAAGACTGACCTCTTTCTTTTAACATCATCATGTGAGTTAATTTCCTGAAACCACAGTGAAAAATTTGTGAGATACTTCTTTAAACTTCTGTCAGTGCCTCACTATCTTCTGATAGAATTATCATTCCAAGGAAGTGTAATTTTCCTCATTTAGGATTAGGAACGAGGAAAATTTTGGTATATCTATATTTGATATTGGGGTAGAGAAAAACTGCAAAAAAATGACTTTCATTCTTAAAGACTTGAATGATATCATTTATGGGGCATCTGCATAGCATTATTTTATACTACTAAATGTATACTCTTTGGATAAGTCACTTCTGATAATGTAGACATATATTTATATGCACTGCAGATGTTGAGCTGCATGGTGGATTGTGCTGGCATAAAGAAATTAACATACCCAGTGAGAAAAATAGTGCAGGAATCTTTCAAAAATCATGAAAAACATAAGGCTGTAAAAACAGTAATGGCAATAAACAAGCATACAGCAAGTATTTACATTTTAATTGCAGAAATACTGAATTTAATTATTTCACCAGCTTTCAAAATTATTTTTCCCACTTTGGTACATTGACTCTTGGAGGCTGACAAAAAGCAGTATTACAGACATCCGCTCAGTGAAATGGTTTTTTTTTGCCAAGAAATATGAGCCTTACTATAATCTACTTCAATGTCCCAGTCTAAAAAATATAAATATTTCTGCCAGTCTCTCCTGCAGTAGGGACACAGGAACGTTTAAGTGGTGACATCCCTGGAGGACAGACGGCGCAAATCTAACTCTGCGACTGACAATGGCAGCAACACATAGTCTCCCAGGCAGTTAAAACTTACCATCTGTGCCAAGGAGGATGTCCTCCATACGCTATAGGATTTGTGGATGGGTTCCAAGCTAAAAAATGGTAACATAAATAAAATATCTTTTATGGATGTTATTTTTTTTTAAGGAGCAATACAACTCTGTGAATATTAAAATGATCCAGAAATTCACCTTGTTTTCTAAAACCTGATTTGCATGTTATTACCCAGAATACTTTGCTGTCAGTTCTTGCTTGCATTTGCTTTGAAGAAATTTTTGATTCTGATTTGGTCTGAGGTAATGCTTCAGTCTGCTATTTTCATGTATCTTGAAAAATTCTCAGTGACAAAAATAAAAGATCAAATGTCCATCTTCGCTTTGAATGATAGTTCCTTCAATTATTGACTATAATTTATGATTTGCCAGAATTAGAGCAAGTTATATTGTATCAGTTTTATTCCTATACTTCTAATTGACAGAATCCACACAGAAAATGTACACAGAAAGACTACAAATGTCCCTTTTCTCCACTCTTTACCAACTTGTAATGCAGGTACTGTTGAAGATGAAGAGTACCTATTTCTCTGGAGCCACATCTTTGAAAATAAGTTTGAAGAAGTAACTCTTATTGTGAAAACAGTTATCCAAGAAACTATATTGTGTCAACCATTATTTGTACACTTTGTTTAAGTATATTTGCTCTTTTGACTTTATGATCTGCTTATGAATATGCTTTGATATAAATATGCTAATTGAAAATTTTTCAGTGGTTCTGTGCAGGTAAATTTCTTCCTGTCAGCTGCTCATCCTACGTGTTTACTAGAGTATGACAGGTCACATAGATCTAGGAATGGTGTGAAACTCTGTTGTATGCTGCAAAACGTGTTTTATGCACATTCTTATTTAATATGCTGATATTCTGTACATCGGAGATTTTTTTCACTCTGTTTGAGAATACACAACATCTTGCTCTCATTTATCTACTTAGTTAATAACATTGGTATGTTCTGTGGACAATCTCCCGGTTTTCTGTAAAAAACTGTCTTGCTTACGGGGTCCTGTTCTCCGCTGGGACTTATCGATCACAGCACTAAGAGAAAAGGCAAAAAATATTGTACTTTCAGCTTAGTATGTCTGTCTTACATATGGTTTGAAAGTACATTGTATTTTTACTGCATTTTCTGTGGAGCTGCTTTCTTTTTCTCTAGGTTTTTTTTTTTTTTTTTTTTTTTTTGATTTTACAAATATGCTAGGCTTCAGAAACTCCTTCTCACTCAGTGACATGAATCAGACCCTAACAGCTGAAGCATCTTCCTGATAGCTCTGACATTCCCACTGAGACTTCTCCACTGTGGACAGTTGTCTGAGAAACAAGAATATGAAAGTTTGTGAGAGTTCGTCCATGTACATATACTCAACTTCACGCCCTTGGTTAAAATCCTTAGAAATAGCAGCAACCCAAAGGAGGAACCTTGATAGAATATAACCATTCTGAGAAAGGTGATGATCGTCTAAAGGATTGTCATCAGTCCTACTAATTAGTCCTTTTACATCTTATACTGATGTTCTTCTAAGCAGAATAAATAATTTGATGTAAAGAAGATGACTGTGAGACAATCTCGGTGATATCCATAGGTGGATCTGGATAAATTTTCTTTCAGACCCTGGAGGTATAGTCCCTTCTACTGTTTCTCCAGATTTATTCTCATTTTTTAAAAGTTCCAGTACAGACACGAATGCTGCTATCAGTGTTGATGAGAGGAATGAAACAGTAGCTGTAGTCAA
Source organism: Pavo muticus (assembly GCA_016647715.1). Classification (NCBI taxonomy): domain Eukaryota; kingdom Metazoa; phylum Chordata; class Aves; order Galliformes; family Phasianidae; genus Pavo; species Pavo muticus. Next base: position 4,884,797 of record JACDJE010000070.1, on the reverse strand, counting down.
CTCTGTACAGTGGTAGGAGAGATTAAAAATAAATAAATAAATAAATAAATAAATAAATAAATAAAGCTGAAATGGAGCTATGTTTTACCCTATAACTTTTGAAGCCATTTTTCAGTGTATTTATGCCTCCATGATTATGCAAAGCATTATGCTAAAGAATAGCTTTACATTCCACTAATGTCCTCTGTAGCTGACTTTACATCTTTCAGAGCTATGAACATCTAATCGATAAATAAAGGAAACATCTCCTTAAAAGAATCTGTACTCTAGACAATAGAACATACAATTGCTCCAAACAGGACCGTGTATTGCTATACCTGGTTGTTTTGTTGCAACTGACATGAATGGCAAATAAAAGGCACAAAATTGTTTTTCTAAATGAAAGGAGATTTTTTGTGTGGTTTGGTATTCGGGACTTTTTGTCTTAATATATCCTAGAGTATGTAAAACATGTCAGTAGTTTCTGAGTGTAATCAGCATCCCATGTAGTTAACATAATGTGTACATTCTGTCCTTCTTGGATCTGTATTTCTAATGCTTTTTCATTATTCATCAATGTTTCTCCCTCTGGAGTATTACTCTGTGTTCTTTTTTCGTCAAGTACAGCTCTGCTGTTTGGAGAAGATTCCTTTCCCTTTGTACTGATAAACATAGATGTGCTTCATTTAAAATCTGAATCAAAGCACTTTAATTCTTTATCTCTTGAGAGCTTGTGAATCTTACTGAAGTAAAATATTATCCTCAGAGATCTTCAAGGAAGTTCAAAAAATGGAAATGCTGAACAATTCAACATTTTTTTAATGACCCCGGAAAAGATAAGGGAAGTTTTGTGAGATTTGCTACCATTGCTTGATATGAGAAACCTAAATTTCACTCTCTTGCAACTTGCTAATATCTGACGTTCGAAGATACTTGGACAACTTTCAGTTAGTCTTTTCAAGCCTCTTGTGCCCCTGAAGCTCTATGTGGGGGTCAGGGGAACAAAATCCCTCCCACTGTAAGAGCAGAGAAAGTCCAAGAGCACCTTGTGAACCTGAATATGTACAAGTCTATGGAGTTGGATGACATGCATCCCATTGCCTTCAGGGAACTTGCAGATGTCTTGCCAAGTCACTCTCCATCATATTAAAAAAATTGTGGCTGTCAGGCAAAGTCCCTGGTTACTGGAAAAAGGGAAACATCACTCCTTTATTCAAGAAAAAGAGAAGTGAGGTGAGCCTTACATCTGTGCCTGGGAAGATCATGGAGCAGATCATCCTGGAAGAGATGTTAAAGTACATGTGGGATGAGGTGATCTAAGACAGCCAGCATGCCTTCAGTAAGGGCAGATTGTACCTGACCAACCTGTTGGCCTTCTACAATGGATTGATGTTATTGGTGGACAAAGGAAGGGCAATTGATGTCATTTATCTGGGCTTGTGCAAGGTCTTTGACATGGTCCTATACCACATTCTTATCTCTAAATTGAAGAGATATGAATTTGAAGGCCAGACTATTCAATGAATAAATAATTGGATGGTCAGAGGCAAAGGCTTGAAGTCACTGGCTCTATGTCCAGGTGGAGGCTAGTGATGATTGGTGTCCCCTAGGAGTCTGTCTTGGTATCAGTGCTCTTCAATATCTTTATCACTGTCATAGACATTGGAATTGAACATACCCTCAGCAAGTTTGCTGATGATATCAAGCTGAGTGGTGCAGCTGGCAGTAGAAGGGAGTGATTCTACCCAAAGGGACCCGAACAGGCTTGAAAAGTAGGTCCGTGTGAATCTAATGAGTTTCAAGAAGACCAAGTGAAAGTTGCTGCACTTGAGTCTGGCAATCCCACATACAGGTCCTAGAGGATAAAAAGCTTGACATGAGACAATGGTGCGCACTTGAAACCAAGAAGGCCAAAAGTATTCTGGCCTGCATCAATAGAAAGGTAGCCAGCAGGATGAGGGAGGTGGTTGTCCCCATTATACTCTGCCTTTGTGAAGCCCCATCTGCAGTACTGCTTCCAGGTCCGGAGCCCCCAGCACTACAAAGATGTTGAGCTTTTGGAGTAAGTCTAGAGAAGGGCCACAAAGATGATCAGAGAATTGGAGCACCACTCTCATGAAGAAAGGTAGAGGGAGCTGGGTTTGTTTAGCTTGAAGAAAAGAAGTCTCCAGTACTCGAGGGGAGCTTATAAGCAGGACAGAGACCAACTTTTTACATGGTCTGATAGTGATAAGACAAGGGAAAGGCTTTAAACTAAAAGAGGGGAGATTTAGATTAGCTGTTAGGAAGAAATTCTTTATTTAAGGAGGTGAGGCACTAGAACAGGCTGGCCAGATGTTGTGGAGTCTTCTTCTCTGGAGATATTCAACACTAACCTGGAAGTGATCCTGGGCAATGTGGTTGAAGAAGAAGTTGGACTAGATGATCACAAGTGATTCCTTCCAACCTTAACCATTCATTTGTTCTGTGATTCTGTAATGTATAGCATATAAACAGACTATATCACTATTATAAAAAGGTTATATCACTATTACTAAATTAATATTGTTACTTTAAAAGCCATTGTTTTATACACTAACCAGAGGATTGATTATTTCATTATGTTTGTGCAGAAGAAGAAATGTTAATAAAATGTGCCTGGGATGTTAGGAAAAATAAACTTCTTTTTTTCTGTTTGCATTTGTGCTTTTTCTAAAGTTTCTCTTCACCTGAAGACAGAACAGCCAACTAGCTGAATGATATTCATAGCAGGTCAGACTACTACATGGCTCTAATTTTCATTTATTACACAAAGATTTCTGTTGAGAAGCTGCCTTGTGTTGCTTCAGTGTGTGGTAGAAGTTTAAGTCAACGTGATGGAGAAAACACAAGTATTTTAATGATTTATAAGTAAAATTCATAAACTGTAATCCAGATCAAAATAATAAACCTATCAGTGTATGACAGAGCTATAAGTAAGGTAACCTGGTATTTTTTTGCCCTAAGAAAAATTACATATTGAATGAAGCAGTACAAAATAATAAGGAAAACCTGATATGAAACGTGAATCAAGTCTATCTACTTTCCTGCAACTTCTCTCCCCAGCTTAGAATCATAGAATCATAGAATCAGAGTCACAAGGTTGGAAACGACCTGCAAGATCATCTAGTCCAACTGTCCTCCCATTACCCTTGCTACCACAAGCTACTAAACCATATCTTGTAGCTCCTCATCCAGACGCATCTTGAACACTGCCAGGGACGGCAACTCCACCACCTCCCTGGGCAGGCCATTCCAGTGCCCTGACCACTCTCTGAGAGAAAAAGTTTTCCCTTACGTCTAATCTTAACCTCCTCTGGCACAGCTTGTGGCCGTTTCCTTGGGTCCTGTTTGTTGCCTGGGAGAAGAGGCCAAACCTCTCCTCATTCCAACCTCCCTTCAGGAAGCTGTAGAGTGCAATAAGGTCTCCTCTGAGCCTCCTCTTCTCCAGTCTAAACAATCCCAACTCCCTCAGCTGCTCCTCATAAGACTTGTGCTCCAGACCCCTCACCAGTTTCATTGCCCTTCCCTGGACAAGTTCCAGGGCCTCAATGTCTTTCTTGTAGTGAGAGGCCCAAAACTGAGCACAGTACTTGAGGTGCGGCCTCACCAGTGCTGAGTACAGGGGGATGATTACCTCCCTGCTCCTGCTGACCACATTATTTCTAATGCAGACCAGGATGCCGTTGGCCCTCTTGGCCATCTGGGCACACTGTCGGCTCATGTTCAGCCGAGCATCAACCAACACCCCCAGGTCCCTTTCCTCTTCACAGTCATCCAGCCACTCATCCCCAAACCTATAGCACTGCATGGGATTATTGTGGCCAAAGTGCAGGACTGGCACTTGGCCTTGTTGAACCTCATCCCATGCACCTCAGCCCAGCGATACAGCTTATCTAGATCCCTCTGAAGGGCCTCCCTACCCACAGGCAGATCAACACTACCTCCCAACTTGGTGTCATCTGCAAACTTACTGAGGGTGCACTCAATCCCCTCATCTAAGTCATAAATAAAGATATTAAACAAGATGGGCCCCAGTACCGACCCCTGGTGGACACCACTTGTAACGGGTCGCCCGCTGGACTTAACTCCATTAACTACTACCCGTTGGGTAGTGGCTTCATAAAGAAAAACTCTTATTTCACATATTTTTGTTATAATGTCCTTTTTACCAGAGCTGACCTCAGTTTTCCCTTGGTAAAAATGAAAGATGAGAACTGTATGGTGGAATAAATTACTTTTTTTTTACATGAATTCCAGTCTTGGGCTGGTTTTGAATGGGAACAAAAAACCTGTTGAGGAAAATTTTATGACAAAAGCATATGTTGACCTTTCATTGTGACAGGTTAAACTAAATAAAAAATTGTCAGTAACTGTAAGAAAATTGAAACCTTGCAAGAAGCTGGTTTCACAGTAAGTATTCCAGTTGAAAACAAGTTAAAATTACTAGACCTCTTTCTACTGCATTTAGCACATTTTGACTCAGTCTGTGGTATAGGTCATCTATAATAAATTCCTCTCATCATAAAGACTGGATTTTATTTATGGAAATTGCTGAGAAACCATATGAATTTAAATGAATTAATGGAAGATGAGAACTGTATGATTCCAAAATTGGTGCCAAAACTATTCATCCTCGTTTAATTATTCACTTAGAGAAAATATAATACAACAAGAAAACAGTATGTTTTCAGATAAAAAATAAATATATATTTTCTAGCCAGTGAGAAATACTGTTAAATTTCAGATATTGCTTCTCTCTTCTCCTGTCAGTCAGCCCAGAAATGAAAATGGGAGTTAACAGAGATGTTCAACACACCAGACTTTTCTCATTGGCTTGAGTGTATCATGATACAAGGTCACTCCAAAGCAAACATAAGACAATTTCATATCTGCTCCCTAGGATGGACTAGTGAGAAAGGCTCACACCTACTAAATAGACTGTATGTTCACTTCATGCTAAGTTCTAAAATGGACACTTCAAAAAAGATCAAACTGATCTGTGTCTACATAGTCTGGTTACACATTTTTTGGTTACAAAATGACTTAAAATTCAAATAATAGAAGTGGTTGTTCTGTTGTAATAACATACTCTCCCCATTTGATATGTGAGTAAATCTCAACAATTCGGGATGCTGTGGATGGAAAATCAAAAAATCAACCTGCCAAATGAACCAAACACCAAATGATATGTATATGTGATCAAAACACTCCATCTCAAAACAAGGACAATATACGTATATACCTTTTCAAAAGAGTGTTTTATTTCTGGTTGGTTTCTCATGTCTACATGTGCATAAGCTAGGTCTTATCTACAATAGTCAATCTACAGATTATTCAGACTTCTCTCCCCTCCACCCATCCTGCATTTAAAACAACAACTGATATGGGCCAATGCCAACCATAAAACACAATATATAGTTTATCCAATTTTTTGCAGTTTTGAAAAGAAAAGACCACCTCACCAAAGAGAATGGTGCTGTATATTTATGGGTTCCACAGTACTGTAGTGATTGCTGCAAAGCAGAATATAAAATAGCCCAACCAGGACTCCAGCTGTTTTGGAATAATTATGTTGCCTATTTCTTCTCAGTTATTTAATGAAAAACTAGACAATTCAGGCATCTTTCTTTTAGCACACTTCTCATTCTTAATTGTACTCTCTGGAGCTAGTTTTTAATTTAAGAAAGATACAATTATCCAGCAATGCAGGGGTTCTGCAATTTCTTTAAAATTCAATTTTATTAGAAAACAATAAAGTTAAACTAATGGTTCACAAGGGGGACAAGAAAAACAAAGCAAAACAAAACAAAAAAAAACTAAAATCAACACTACTAACAAAAAAAAAAAACCCACCAAGATTAGGTAATTTTGCCAGCAGTGCTATATCTTTACTATTTAGAAAATTTGGATAAATTTGGATAAACTGGGAGAGAAAAAGCTTTGAAATAATGACAGAGTGCATCTGGAGTCACAGACTTTAAATGAACAGCAACAGCAATTGGTGAAGTGATTAAATTTGTCTCCTTGTAGTAACAGAATAGCATTGCAGCAGGACGGCCTTTATGTCTAACAGATCATGGGGTTATATTCAGATGTGAGCAGATTGACTCTAGTCATTATTATGTATTACAGCCTGCAAAAAAATTCTATGTTAAATAACCAGTCCTCTCCCCACTAGACATGCCTTCTGCAGGCTGCTTGCTGTTTACAAAGGGTACTATGTTATCTGTGCAAATGCTTTTAGTCCATCAAAAAACATTTTTTAATTCTGACTCTATGGTGCTGCGTTATTGTGGAAGCAGGAAATTTTCCAGCAGAAAAGAACAAATCATAGAATCATAGAATCATAGAATCATAGAATGGCTTGTGTTGGAAGGGATCTCAAGGATCACCAGGTTCCAACCCCCCTGCCAGAGCCAGGGCCACTAACCTCCTCAGGGCTATTCTCAAGGAGTTCTTCTACCAGTCTGGGATTATTCCAACCCAAGTGCAAAAACTTGCATTTTGCTATGTTGAATCTCATTAGGTTCACACAGACTCACCTTTTGAGTTCATCCAGGTCCCTCTGGATAGCATCTCTTCCATAGAAGATGTGTCAGCCACACCATTCAGCTTGGTGTCACAGGCAAACTTGCTGAGGGTACCCTTGAGCCCATCACTGATATCATTGATGAAGATGATGACATTGATTACCTTCCCTTTGTCCACCAATGTTGTCACCCTATCATAGAAGGCCACCAGATTGGTCAGGCATGACCTTCCCTTGGTGATGCCATGCTGGCTGTCTCAGATCACCTGCTCATCCATCATGTGCCTTAACATGTCTTCTAGGAGGATCTGTTCTATGCTCTTCCCAGGCACAGAGGCGAGGCTCACCAGCCTGTAGTTCCCCGGGTCCTCCTTCCTCCCTTTCTTGTAAATGGGAGTGATGTTTCCTTTTTTCCAGTCCCCAGGGACTTCACCTGACAAGTACAACTTTTCAAATATGATGGAGAGCAGCTCAGCAACAACATAAGCCAGTTCCTTCAGAACCCTTGGATGTATGTCATCCAGCCCCATAGACTTGTATACATTCAGTCCCATGAGGCAGTCTCGGACTTGCTCTGCCCTTACAGTGGGGGGAATTTACTCTCTTGGTTCCCACCTAGAGACTTAGGGATGTGAGCTTCAATGATTCTATGATTCGATTCTATGGTTCTTCAGAGATATGAGAAATACAAGAATTCCTGCCAGTGAAGACTGAGGCAAAGAACTCATTTAGGATCTCAGCCTTCTCCATATCTGTTGTAGCTGTTTCTCCTTCCCATTTATCAAAGGAGATATGCTCTCTTTGGACTGTCTCTTCTGGCCTATGTACCTATAGAAGCCCTTCTTGTCATTTTTAATTTCCCTCACCAACTTCAATTCCATCTGAGCCTTGGCTTTCCTAATACCCTCTCAGCAAATCCAGACAACAGCCCTGTATTCTCCCCAGGTGACACCCACCTGATTCCAAATAGAGTCATAGAATCATGGAATTGCTCTGGTTGGAAAAGACCTTAAGGATCATCAAGTCCAACCGCAACCTAACCATACTACCCGAACTCTAACAACCCTCTGCTAAATCATGTCCCTGAGCACCACATCCAGATGGTTTTTAAACACATCCAGGGATGGTGACTCAACCACCTCCCTGGGGAGCCTATTCCACTGCTTAACCACCCTTTCTGTAAAGAAGTTTTTCCTGATATCCAACCTAAACCTCCCCTGGTGCAACTTGAGGCCATTTCCCCTCGTCCTGTCACCTGCCACCAGTGAGAAGAGACCAACCCTGCTCCTGCTGTAAGCACATTTCAGATACTGGAAGAGAGCAATAAGGTCTCCCCTCAGCCTCCTTTTCCCCAGACTAAACAGCCCCAGTTCCTTTAGTCTCTCCTCGTACGGCATATTCTCGAAGCCCTACACAAGCCTTGCTGCCCTTCTTTGGACCTGCTCCAGCACCTTCATGTCCTTTCTGTACTGAGGTGCCCAAAACTGAACACAGTACTCAAGGTGAGGCCTCACCAGTGCCAAGTTCAGGGGCAGGATTACTTCCCTAGACCTGCTCACCACACCATTCATGATACAAGCCAGGATGCTATTGGCTTTCTTGGCCACCTGGGCATACTTCTGGCTCATATTCAACTGACCATCCATCAGTACACCAAGGTCTCTTTCCATCAGACAGCTTTCCGGCCACTCCTCCCCGAGCCTGTAGGGTTGCCTGGGGTTGTTGTGACCAAAATGCAGGACCAGACACTTGGCCCTATTGATACTCATATGGTTTACCTTGGCCCATTGATCCAGTTTATCCCGGTCCCTCTGTAGTGCCTTTCTCCCGTCCGGCAGATCAACACTCCCTCCCAACTTGGTGTCGTCTGCAAACTTACTGAGGGTACACTCAATCCCCTCTTCAAGATCATTAATAAAGACATTAAATAGAAGCAGCCCCAGTACCGAGCCCTGGCAGATACCACTTGTGACTGGCTGCCAGCTGGATTTAACTTCACTGACCAGAACTCTTTGGGCCTGGCCATCCAGCCAGCATTTCAACCAGCGGAGCGTATGTCCATCCAAACCATGGGCAGCCAGCTTCTCCATGAAGGTGCTGTGGGGGACAGCGTCAAAGGCCTTACTGAAGTCCAGGCAGAACACATCGACAGCCTTACCTTAATCTACTAAGCGGGTCACCATGTCATAGAATGAAATCAGGACTGTCAAACAGGATCTAGCATTCATAAACCCAGGCTGATTGGGCCTGATCCCCTGGTTGATCTTTAATTGATCCATGATGGCTCCCAAGATTATCTGTTCTATAACCCTCCATGGTACCGAGGTGAGACTGATAGGTCTGTAGCTACCAGGATCATCCTTCCAGCCCTTTTTGAAGATGGCCATCACATACGCCAATCTCCAGACTGCCGGGACATTTCTGATTAGCCAGGACTGCTGAAGGATGGTGGCTTGGCAACCACATCCACCAACTCCCTCAGCGCTCTAGGGTGCAAGCCATCTGGTCCCGTGGACTTGTGAGCTTCCAGCCTTCAGAGCAGGTCCAAAACCATCTCATCATGGATTATGCAAGGCCTATTCTGTTCCCCATCCCTATCTACCAGCACAAGGGGCTGTGTGCCCAGGGAGTAACAAGTCTTACTGTTAAAGACTGAGGCAAAGAAGGCATTAAGTACTTCAGCCTTATCCTGATCCTTAGTCACCAAGTTGCTCTCGGCGTCCAACAGGGGATAGAAATTCTCCCTAGCCCTCCTCTTGCTGTTGATGTACTTATAGAAATATTTATTGTTGTCCTTTACCTTAGTGGCCAAGTTCAGCTCCAGCTGGGCTTTGGCTTTTCTAATTTTCTCCCTGCACAGCTGCGCTATGTACCTGTAATCATCATAAGTAGCTTGCCCACTCTTCCGAAGACCATAATCTTTCCTTTTTCTATTGAGTTCCAGCCAAAGGTCTCTGTTCAGCCAGTCTGGTCTCCTTGCCTGTCGACTCGTCTTCTGTGACTTGGGGATGGTCAGCTCCTGCACCTTTAAAATTACTTCCTTAAAGTATTCTTAGCCTTCCTGGGCTCCCATGCCCTCCAGAACTACCTCCCAAGAGACCCTCTTAACCACAGTCCTAAAGAGGCTGAAGTCTGCCCTCCAGAAGTTCAAGGAGGCAGTTCTGTGGACTCTCCTCTGTGGTTCAACAACGATCAAGAAATCTAGCATGTTGTGATCACTATGCCCCCCCCCCCAAAAAAAAAAAAAGCTTGTACAATCTCTTTTTTTCCCTCAGTCTGACCAGCAGATCCTTGCCAAGCACCAGATCCAGCAGCGCTTCACCTCAGGTCAGTAAACAAAAACAAAGTTTAGCAAAAGGAAGCTCAGCCACACATGGTAAGCCATGTGGACTCTCTTCAAAACAAACATTGGTACTATTAAATTAAAAGCATTGTCCGTGCATGTGGTACACATACTGGTGTAGTTGGTTTTATTCCACCAGTCAACAATTCTGAAATGTAGTTTCTTCTTTGACTGACAATTTTCCTTCAGTCATTCTTTCATACCAGCTATTTATCTGTGTTTCCCAGAGGCTTTGGGGACTGGACAAGAGTGAAAATAAGATAAATCAGCCTGGTGTTGGCTTATTTCTTTAAGAACCAACATTTGCTTTGTATGAGTCCAGGCTCAGCTCTCCAGAAATTCAGAAACAACTCTCTTCAGAGTAATTTGAACTGTGCATAAGTAAAAAATTAACCTTCTGAATACAGTGTATTCCTTTGAATATGTTTTCACTACTAAATGTACAAGGGTACCTAAAATCTACTCACACATTTTCGTAACTACACTGTCTCTCCATCTCAGATGGCTCTACAGTCTAACTTGCATCAGGCTGGATTGGACACAAGGGCACAATCCTGCTCCTCACTCTAAGTTGCATTCACATGCATTAAAGAAGATAATATACATAATTTCCTTTTATTTGTGGCAATTAACAGTGTTCTTATGAAAGTAAATGAAAGCAACCTGCCTCTTTGTTGCCTTGACACCCTTGCCAAGAAGAGGCACATCTGTTTACTCACTGTCTTCCTGACCACTGGGGCAAAGAAAGGGAGAAAAAAAAGAGCCAAAACCATACTTTTTTTCTAGATTCCACGTCCAGATAACTCATAAAGATCTTGGTGGCTTTTATTATTTTCTGAGGATAAATAGTTCAAGCCAATAGCCATTCATTATTATTTCTGACTTACAGTAGCATAAAAAAGTAATAAAGTAGTACTAATACTATGATTTACAAACATACTTTCACAGTATGGAAACATATCATGAGTCACATCTCATGCCCATAATAATGGCTAAAGACAAATATGAGCAACAGTTACTGTCTCTCACAGTCCCAGACACCCATGAGAATGGAAGAGATTTGCCACATGCTCTGAAAGTCAACAGTTCTGGTTGCTTTCAGATCACGTTCGTAAGAATTCAAAAGCAGAGAAGCTCTCACAGAGAATAGGTTTAGCAAAATAAAGTTCAGCAAGGTGCAAGGTGAAATTTAACTTCAGCTTTTTGTCATAATCAAATAATAGCTATGCTCTTGGGGTTTCTTCTTCTAACTGTATATGCATACAGTAAAAGCTGGGTTTTTTGGTTTTGTTTTTTTTTTTCAGCTTCTGAATTGTCAGGTATCTGCTAATTGTTTTATTTCTAGAGAGGAGCTGTGAGATATATTTGTGGCCATTCATTGCCTCTCCAAATCCAGCCAGGAATTTTAAAGGATGCTCTGGTCATATCTAATGGAGAGAGTACTGCCAAACAGGTACCTACCGTCTAGTTGTTATACCTCAACCACTCAATTGAAACCTTCTTAAATCAAGGGAATATTTGTATCTAAGAATGAACACTACATATTACCCTAAAGATAGCAGATACAATGATGGAAATCCAAAAGATAATAAATATAATAGTGGCACTGAAATACTTAAACTGAGGTTTCCTATTCCCTTTTTTTTTTTTTTTTTTTTTTTTTTTGTAACCCTAGTTTAAGGGTCATTTCTAGAAAAATAGTTCAACACAGTTTGAAGTGAAACATACGTTGCATTTCTTTATCATTAGTATGAAACACATGTAGGTCACTCTGAAAATAATGCCTTCTATTTATTTCCTTGGAAATTACAACAGAAACAATAAGCACAACATTATTGGATAGAGCAAATTCTCAGCTACAAAACACAATTTTTTGACATAGTCACAACCATCAGCTATTCATTTTTTGCCAGCAATGAAGAAGAGCGTGTACACTGTACACATAAAAATCTGCACCAGTGGAGGTATCCCATTGTTTCACAGCTGCTATGTCAGCACCGTTGCTAGGAAAGTGTTGCCCATTAAGTCCATCTTTTTGCTGTTTGTAGTAGCTCTGTTCATCTGTCATTATCTTAGCCATTTTGAACTCCCCGTTGAAGGGAAGTAAGAGTCTGTTTACACATTTTCCGTATGACAAGTAAGGCTCTAGCAAGCCCTTCAGTCTGGGGGACCAACATGTGGAAAAAAAAATCTGATGCATTTGGCGAACATTTGAGAATAGTCTTTCAGAATCTGGTTAGTCCAGTGGACAAAAGCTAGGCTGTACATCATGCTCTCAGTGTAACTGGTGCAAGTGATGGAGTCTCAAACACCTTGGAATCTCTCTGTTACGCAGAAGCTGTATGCCTTTTGGTTCACTAGTTCATTTTTCACTGACATATTTTCCTTTTCACTTATTGTTCTTTCTGGTGAGATTGAAGTTATAGACGTTATCATATTACATCCAAATGCTTCTAGCTCCTGAAAAGCATATTATCTCACTTGCAATAGACCATAATCACAGAATCACAGAATCACAGAATCGTAGGGGTTGGAAGGGACCTCCAGAGATCATCGAGTCCAACCCCCCTGCCAAAGCAGGTTCCCTACACCAGGTCGCACAGGTGGGCGTCCAGGCAGGTCTTGAATATCTCCAGAGAAGGAGACTCCACAACCTCCCTGGGCAGCCTGTTCCAGTGCTCCGTCACCCTCACCGTAAAGAAGTTCTTGCACACATTTGTGCGGAACGTCCTATGCTCCAGTTTCTGGCTGTTTCCCCTTGTCCTGTCTCCACACACTGCTGAAAAGAGTCTGGCCTCATCACTTTGCCCCCCGCACCTTAGATATTTATAGACTTGCATCAAGTCCCCTCTCAGTCTTCTTTTCTCAAGGCTAAACAGACCCAGTTCACTTAGTCGTTCTTCACAGGGGAGATGCTCTTCACCATCTTTGTGGCCCTCCGCTGGACTCTTTCCAAGAGATCCCTGTCTTTTTTGTACTGAGGAGCCCAGAACTGGACACAGTACTGCCATTTGTGCTATTAAACTATTCTTTTTCTGATATTTTTTCATGTTGTATTAGTTAGGACTACTACAGCAAAGCAATCTAAAAGATTTTCTAGATTTTCCTTTTTTCAAGAAATTATGTGAACAAGACATAACATATTTTTTAATCATATTAAATATTAGTAGACTGTGAACAGTGCCACTGAAGTACTGTGGGCTAATTTATATGTAATTTATATCCTTTATATTTAAGTGAGCCTCTGGTCAACAGCATGGTAGCTACTGAGTAGACAAGAGCAATGATGGTTACAGTGTGGACAAGAGACTGAATTAATCGAGGCAGGAGCAAAGTTAGGGAAGGACGAGGTCAATTCTAAAGAAAAAGGCACAGACATAGAAGGAAAATAATTCTCCATTATTCCTTCAAGAAAGCTGAGAAATCCTGTCAGTTAGAGAAGGAGTTTCTCCTAATGAAAGAATCGCCATGAGGAGGCCAGCTAGACAGATTTATTCATAGAACAGTTAGTGGATTCAGTGACGCCATTTAATTTTCTGTTTATGATTCATGAGGTCTTGAGGACAGATAGTTTTGCTGCACTAGAAATTCATGCACTTTAGTTATCTACTTAATATGAAAGCAGGAGCAGTGATTTTTTCAATTCACTCAAAATGCAAACAAAACTATATTTTATGATATAAATATATTTGTGATAAATTATAAAATTAAACACTTTTAAATATTCAATATTGTTTTTTTTGTTGTTGTTGTTGAGGCTATAGGTTCATTTTTTGTAATTTTCATGTGGGAGGCACTTCTAACAAAACAATTTAATCCAGATTAATATAATAATAATAATTATAATAATGTATTATCTGAAAAATTAACGTTGATTCTTAAGAATATTTTGTAGTAATTTCGCTGCTAAACAGTCTTATCCTGGTACATATTAAGAGTGAGAAGCATGTAAAATGAACTGTATGAAGATAAGAAGGAAACATTTCTGCCAGTTAGACTGGAAAACCTTAAAAATTGAAAACATCAATAACATTTGGCTGTGCTATGCACGAGTCTCACCTTAGGGAAGTTATTACATATTTAGTGTAGGTAGTGAGTTGAAAATTACTTTCAAAATTACAGGTTAATATATTGTATACATTACCTCAGATCGTTTTAAAATAAAGGAAAAAAAAATTAAATATGTTCATTTCCATGTCAATTTGAAATACATAAAATCTTCCTCTCTACCACTTTACAAGAATTCACATTAATCAATGACTCTGTTGTCATTTCCCAGGGAAAAAATAAAACATATCAGAAGCTGAGTGTGTACCATACAAAGTGATCACATGAAGTGGACTTATTTTTTTTTTTAATAAAATCTATATAAAATCTGTCTCTAAAGTGTAAAAGGAAATGAAGAATGTAAACATAGGTAGGCCTTTTTATGGTCATCTCCTGATAAGTTGTTTCTTTGTTGCTGTTGTGTATAAGCTTGCATTGAAAATCCGTTTTTTTTCCTTCTTCTTCTGTCTTCTTAGAAAACAGAATGATGTGCTAAAATGACTGAAGTAGGAACCCAAATGAGATTGTTTGGACAGAGAACAGGTCTTTGCTAGAAGTAATAAAGTCTTCTCTATTCATTTTCCAGGACACCATCATGGACAGATTTACTGGTAGAGTAGAAGCCAGAGGCAGAGCCTATTAAGAGCATAGGGTGTTTTCTGTTGTTTTCAGTGAGCTTCATTAAGCTTCAAGAAAATAAATGCTGTGGACTCTGAGCACTTTCCTCCTTTGACTTTATTCAGCAGCTGTTCTATGGTGGAGCTGCCAGTGCTGGCGACATGGACATGTCAGCCCACCATTTGAAATCTGGTCTGAAAAAGCAGCCTGACTGATCTGCATCACATGCAGCAGCACATATCTATGCTAGAAAATGACGATTTTGGTCTATCTTTTCAGCAGATAATATGAAATGAAAGGGCTGAATCTATGAGACAAAGATAGTGTGTACAGGGCTCTGCTCCTAGCTTGGATCAACTTCTACAAACACAGTAGTCCTGAACTCCATCACCATGGGCCTGCAAAGTACTGTGTTAGAGCCTGTGCAAGTCCCCAGGTTTGCACAGCAAAAAAAATTCAAAAGTTTGAAGTCTGAGTGATAGCTGATTTTCCTCGTGTAATACATGAATTTGCCTCAGCCATCTGGCCTTGTCTCTCAAAATAAATAAATAAATAAATAAAAAAAATCTGCTTAATTGTTTCTAGTTTATTTTTATTATTATTATTCGTGGGAAAAAAATAAAGAAAAAAAGAACAAAGAATGATAAAGAAATGCTTTTCCCTTTTTGTTGCTTTAGGACAAATATGTACGGTTCACAAGAACTGGAGATTTTAAGGAAACATTTCAAAAACCAACAAACCTAACCATTCTGCAACAACCTTTTATCATCTTCTGAAAGTGGCACCTACTCAGGGAGACAATTGGAAGTCCCTAGATATATCTTATAAATTATCAGGAGTGTATAATTGCCAGCATCTCTGAATAATTTACCCACTCTATTTTAACTATTTTGATCATAATATTTTCGTAGATATTCATCATCTGTGAATGATTTCTGGAATAATCTTGATTCTTTAATAGTGATATCGATCACTTTTATAGCACTTGGCTGTGCTTCTCAGCACCAACACATAGAAGTGGTGGAGCAGAATAATGAATAAGGACCTTGCAAATTCAAATTGCTGCACAGATAATAACTAACTTCTGCAACATCGTGGTGGATCAGAGGGCCAATATGTTATTATGCTGATGGGAATATTAACAGAGTGACTTTCCATATCTTGAAAATCAGAGATCTGTTGTATTAGGCGACAGCGAGGCTACGGGATGTCACGGGATAGTGGCCCCCCCTGGCTCTGTAATTGGACAATGCACCTTTAGGGGGTGTAGACGAAGTAGAACAAGAGTGTACTTAAACGGATGCCACGTGTGATTAAACGCCATTTTGCCATTTTCCTGCTCATCATATTGGCGTGTTATGCAGTTCTTGGCCCTGATCAAGTAATTGATCAGTTTCGCAAGGGTTGATACAGCCTGAACAGAACGATCACGACAACAGAGATCACAACTTTCAACTTTGTTCTCATTTACTGTAAAATGCTGTGTCAGGCTAGCACACTCTAATATTCGATGATATCTACCCAAGTCTGCTGAGTAACTACTTCTCACGGTGTCTACTGTTTCTGAACATCTCATAGGCTGTGTAGAATGTTCATGTTTTCAGGTACCAGCATCTGTGCCCAAGCTGATAAACAGAAGCAGTTGGCACCAACAGTATCAGTGCTCCCAGACACACTAACATACTTGTGTCACTCTGGTGGTCTTTCTTGTACATGACTCACTTCAATCTTGTTACGGAAGGAGGAGACGAGCACAGCACTCTGGCAACCAAAGTTGGAAGGTTGGGGATCAGGAAGAGGGGCAGCAACGCATCTCTTCATGGAAGCGTAGGAAAACTTCTCTCTCTCATGTAGTTTCCTTCAGCTTGTGTGAAAGACTGGTACAGTGCTGAGGGCTTCACCATCAACTGATGAGAGTTCTTGGTGCCGCAGGGCAATAATTCCTGGCCCTGATGCAGAATGTTTCTGTCTAAAAGGGTGTTCTCACTCTGCCAATCTGATCCTACAGAACCAACATCCAGAGACAAAACTAAAAATACCATTTGGATAATATTCTCACTCATGAAGATGTCTTCTTCATCACTGCTTATATTTTAATCTTTTACCTTTACTTCATGTTTTCATCTCTTTCATGTATCCCTTATTTTCAGTGATGAAAGAGATTCTTTATTCACTGTCTTTCCCCAGATGGGTCTGGATGTAGCAAAATCAAGCCTGTCATGAATACCACTATGCAATCTGAAGTAAACAGAGCTGTCCTGGAAGGAACCTACCTGTGTAACAGAGCTGGGAGAACTTTATTTTCAAAGTAAAAAGTGATTTTGTTTTTCTAGCAATGAAGTTAAAATGGAATCCTCCACGTAAGAGTTTGTAGCATTTAGAGATTAAAGCTGTTTACCAAAAAATGTAAAATCCTTTAATGCTCCATGTCTGGATTCCATTAACAACAATGCACTGGACAGTTTTGTTTTGTTTTTTTTTTACTGGAAAAGATAATGCAGGTTACCTCAAGCAGACAGAATTCAGAGCACTAACTGCATTTGACAGTTCAACACTGAAGTGCATCTATCTGTGATAAAGACTAACATACAAATCAAGGGTCTGATCCATTGCCTACTTAGGTGACTAGAGATCTTTACGTTGGATTTAGCAGTAATTTGATCAATCATTCAGTCTGTAAGATCAGTCTGTATGGATATATCTGCACTGTTCTGGACTGTGATAGCTCTCAATTCCACACAGTCTTTCTTTGAGGGAGGTGTTGTATTTCTAGTCTAATTACCTGCTAAAGAATATTATTGCTAATGTCAGATGATAGATGTGAAGTGAAGCTGCAAAGGAACTTATCACAGAATCACAGAATCACTAAGGTTGGAAAAGACCTATAAGGTCATCCAGTCCAACCATCCACCTATCACCAATGGTTCTCGCTAAACCATATCCCTCAACACAACATCCAAATGTTCCTTGAACACCTCCAGGGTCGGTGACTCCACTACCTCCCTGGGCAGCCCATTCCAGTGCCTGACCACTCTTTCAGAGAAGTAGTATTTCCTAATATCCAGCCTGAATCTTCCCTGGCGCAGCTTGAAACCATTCCCTCTAGTCCTATCACCAGTTACACGAGAGAAGAGGCCGACCCCCAGCTCACTACAACCTCCCTTCAGGTAGTTATAGAGAGCAATAAGGTCTCCCCTGAGCCTCCTCTTCTCCAGACTGAACAATCCCAGCTCCCTCAGCCGCTCCTCATAAGGCCTGTGCTCCAGACCCCTCACCAGCTTTGTTGCCCTTCTTTGAACACGTTCCAGGGCCTCAATGTCTTTCTTGCAGTGAGGGGCCCAGAACTGGACACAGTACTCAAGGTGCGGCCTCACCAGAGCTGAGTACAGGGGGACAATTACTTCCCTGCTCCTGCTGGTCACACTACTTCTGATACAAGCCAGGATGCCATTGGCCTTCTTGGCCACCCAGGCACACTGCTGGCTCATGTTCAGCCGAGCGTCAACCAACACCCCCAGGTCCATTTCCTCTACACAGTCTTCTAGCCACTCCGCCCCAAGCCTGTAGCGTTGCTTGGGGTTGCTGTGGCCAAAGTGTAGGACCCGACATTTGGTCTTATTAAACCTCATCCCATTGGCTTCAGCCCAGCTATCCAGCCTGTCCAGATCCCTCTGTAGGGCCTCGCTACCCCCAGGCAGATCGACACTTCCAGCCAACTTGGTGTCATCTGCAAACTTACTGAGGGTGCACTCAATGCCCTCATCCAGGTCATCAATAAAGATATTGAAGAGGACAGGCCCCAGCACCGACCCCTGGGGAACACCACTCGTGACCGGTCGCCAGCTGGATTTAGCTCCATTGACCACCACTCTCTGGGCCCGGCCCTCCAGCCAGTTCCTTACCCAGCCAAGAGTGTACCTGTCCAAGCCACGGACTGCCAGCTTCTGCAGGAGAATAGTGTGGGAGACAGTGTCAAAGGCTTTGCTGAAGTCTAGGTAGACTACATCAACAGCCTTTCCCTCATCCACCAGGCGGGTCACTAGATCATAGAAGGAGATCAGGTTGGTCAAGCAGGACCTGCCCTTCGTGAACCCATGCTGGCTAGGCCTGATCCCCCGGTTGTCCCGCACTTGCCGCGTGATCTCCCTCAAGACAATCTGTTCCATAACCTTCCCTGGCACCGAGGTCAGGCTAACAGGCCTGTAGTTCCCCGGGTCCTCCTTACAGCCCTTCTTGTAGATGGGAGTCACATTGGCAAGCCTCCAGTCTTCCGGTACTTCACCAGTCAACAAGGAGCGCTGATAGATGATGGAAAGCGGCTCGGCTATCACCTCCGCCAGTTCCCTCAGCACTCTCGGGTGAATCTCATCCGGCCCCATGGACTTGTGACAGTCCAGTTGGAGTAGCAGGTCTCTGACTGTTTCCTCCTGAATCGTGGGTGGTTTAGTCTGCTCCCCAGCCGAGACTACCAGGTCAAAAAGTGGAGTACCCTGAGGATAACTGGTCTGACCTTTAAAGACAGACGTAAAGAAGGCATTCAGGACCTCTGCCTTTTCCTTATCCCCAGTAGTCATATTCCCAGCCTCATCCAGTAAAGAATGGGGATTCTCCTTAGTCCTCCTCTTACTGTTGATATATTTGTAAAAGGGTTTCTTGTTTCTTTTTATCCCAGCGGCCAGGTTGAGTTCGAGCTGGGCTTTCGCCTTTCTGATTTTCTCCCTGCACATCTTAACAACTTCTCTGTACTCTTTCTGAGTTGCCCGTCCCTTCTTCCACAGGATGTAGATTCTCTTTTTCTCCCGGAGCCTCAAGAATAGTTCCCTATTCATCCACGCCGGTCTCCTTCCCCGCCGGCTCATTTTGCAGCTCAGGGGGACAGCCTGCTCCTGCGCCTGTAAGACTACCTTCTTGAAGAGCAACCAGTTGTCTTGGACCCCTTTACCCTCTAAGACTGAATCCCAGGGGACTCCCCCTACTAGTCTTCTAAACAATTCAAAGTCCGCCCTCCGGAAGTCCAAGGTAGCAGTTTTGCTGTTCTTCCTCCTGGCTCCACCAAGAATCGAGAACTCTACCATCTCATGGTCACTCTGTCCAAGACAGCCCCCGACCTCCACATCTTCCACCAGACCTTCTCTGTTTGTGAACAGCAGGTCTAGCGGGGCAGCTCCTCTCGTAGGCTCTCTCACCAGCTGCATCAGAAAGTTATCCTCCATACACTCCAGAAACCTCCTAGACTGCTTCTTCTGCGCTGCGTTGTATTCCCAGCATATGTCAGGGAAGTTGAAGTCCCCCATGAGGACAAGGGCCGGCGATCTCGCAGCTTCTGCCAGCTGCTCATAGAACACCTCATCTGTCTCTTCATCCTGGTTCGGCGGTCTATAGCAGACGCCCACCAATATGTCTGCCTTGTCAGCCCTTCCCCTGATCTTTACCCATAGGGATTCAACCTTATCATCCCCAGCCACAAGCTCAGTAGCATCAAAGCACTCTCTAACATACAGAGCCACACCGCCACCCCTTCTTCCTTGCCTATCCTTCCTGAAGAGCTTGTAGCCATCCATTGCAGCACTCCAGTCATGGGAGCAGTCCCACCATGTTTCCGTAATGGCGACTAGGTCATAGCTTGCCTGCCGCACCATGGCTTCCAACTCTTCTTGTTTGTTGCCCATGCTGCGTGCATTGGTGTAGATGCACTTCAGCCGAGCCCCTCGCCTCATCCCTAATCCCATTGCCGCTCCCCCAGGCTCATCTCTAGCAGGCCTGGTTTTATCCCCTACCCCCTTCATATCTAGTTTAAAGCCCTCTCTACAAGTCCTGCCAGCTCCTGGGCAAGGATCCGTTTCCCCCTTCGAGACAGGTGAGACCCATCAGCAGACCCCAGGCCAGGTGCCGAGTAGACCGCCCCATGATCAAAGAACCCAAAATTCTTGCTTTTGCACCAGCCTTTCAGCCACGTGTTTATAAGGTGTGTTCTTCTGGTCGTCTCAGCATCCTTCCCTGCCACTGTAGGAATACAGGCAAATACTACCTGTACGCCTGCTCCTTCAACTAACCTCCCCAGTCTCCTAAAGTCATTTTTCATAGTCCTCAGGCTTCCGTCAGTGACCTCATCACTGCCAGCCTGAACTATCAATAACGGATAATAATCAGAGGAGCGGATCAAACTAGGAAGTTTCCTAGAAAAATCCCTGACCCGGGCCCCAGGGAGGCAGCACACCTCCCTACAGATGGGGGCAGGCCAACATATTGGGCCTTCAGTTCCTCCTAGAAGGGAGTCTCCTATGACTGTCACCATCCTTTCTTTACTGGAGGAGGCAGTCTTTAAGCGTGTAGCTGGATGCCTCTCCTTGGGAAAGCTTGGAGGCAGTTCTCCCACCTCATCCTCAGCCACCGCGCCCTCCAGTTTCAGGGCTTCAAACCTATTACATAGAGGCTCCTGGGGAACTGAGGTGTTGTATTAGGCAATCACGACAACACCGAGGTAGGTCGGGATGGGGTTGCCTGCATCGCCGAGCTGGGACTTGCTGCCATTCCTCCTCTGCCCTCAAGTTAGCTCTCTCAGTTTGACTGCGGCAAGGGAGAGGGTCCACTACAGTTTGGGGGGTGCAATCTCTGTGTCTTTCCCGCAGAGAGTCACACCACCAGTCAATCTCCCGCTCACACTCTCTGATGGTTCTTAATCTCTCTACCTCCTCCCTAAGCTCCACCACCAGGCTGAGCAGCTCATCCACCTGCTCGCACCTTGCACAAGTGGCATCCTTCCCATTCTCCCCTGGCAGCAGCAGGCTCAGGCACTCCCTACAGCCAGAGACATGAACCGCTACGTTTCTTGGCAGGCCCTCTGTCTGGGTCGCCACAGTCCTCTTGGGGCAAGCCCGCCGCCTGGTAGAGACCATGTTTGAACCTGCGGTCTCGAGGTCTGTCAGTAGGAGAGCTGATCTCCTGAACAAGGACAAGGACAAAGCACGTGTCCTGCCACAAGACACACCTCCCACACCTGCTACTGCGGTAATGTATGAGCAGTGTGGGCTGTGTTCACACTCTGACCTCCCTCCCCAGTGTCAGAGGAGGGTAACACCCCTTTATGTTGGTAAAGGTGTTATTTACACCCCTCTTCTGATAGAAGTTTTGTACTTCAATGGAGATCCGCATTGTATATCATCACCAATCACTAGTTATTATGTTGCCAGTTCAGTTCCCCAGTAGGTACTTCAATACAAGAAGGGAGTAGGACCTTCTGTTTCAGAATATGGGAACAATGCAAAGATCTGATGGTGAAATTAAATGCAATGAGAGATTTTCTCAATTGCCCACTGCATTATATATATATATATGTTGTATCTCAGGAGCTCTTCTCAACTGGAAATCTTTGTTTAATAGCTGATGAAGATAGGAGAAGAGCAGCTACAGCTCAGCATTGAGCTGGTCTGAGCACTTGACACCTTATAGGCAAAGAATTCTTTTTTGAGGTTTAACAAGAGCAAGTATAGAGTCTTGCACATGAGGAGGAATAACCGCATGAATCTGTACAGGTGAGGGGCTGACCTGCTGGAAAGGAGCTCTGTAGAGAAGGACATGGTTGTCCTGGTGGGCAACAGGCTGGCCATGAGCCAGCAGTGTGCCCTTTGGCCCAAAAGGCCAATGGCATCCTGTACATTACAAAGGGTGTGGCCAGCAGGTCGAGGGAGGAGATCCTCCCCCTCTGCTCTGCCCTGCTGAAGCCACATTTAACCTACTGTGTCCAGTTCTGAGCTCCCCAGTTTAAATAAGACAGGGATCTAGAAAGAGTCCAGCGCAGAGCCACAAAGATGAAAAAGGGCCTGGAGCATATGAGGAAAGGCTAAGTAACCTGGGTCTGTTCAGGCTGGGGAAAAGAAGACTGAGAGGAGATCTGATAAATGTTTATAAATATCTAAACAGAGATGAGAGACAAATGGATGAGGCCAGGCTCTTTTTGGTGGTACATGGCAATAGGACAAAGAGTAATGGCTTAAAAATTGAATATAGGAAGTTCCATACAAGCATGCAGAAGTGCTTCTTTACAGTAAGGGTGATGGAGCACTGGAACAGGTTGCCCAGAAAGGTTGTGAAATCTCTTCTACAGAGATACTCAAGACCTGTCTGGACATCTACCTGTGCAATCTATTGTAGGGTACCCTCTTTAGCAGGAGAGCTGGACACAATGATCTCTTGAGGTCCCTTCCAATTCCCACAGTTCTGTGATTCTTTGATTC
Organism: Pavo muticus; assembly: GCA_016647715.1. NCBI lineage: Eukaryota > Metazoa > Chordata > Aves > Galliformes > Phasianidae > Pavo > Pavo muticus. Next base: position 4,862,026 of record JACDJE010000070.1, on the reverse strand, counting down.
TATGAACTCATACGTAAAACACACAGTCCTGTGGTGCACAATGCAGATTTTGATAGCATGAAGTTTAAAAATAAAGAAAGTTGGTTAGGGAGGTCATCTCTTGTCTCACGATTTAGATATCTTCATTATTATTGTGAGGCCTCTATGCACGAGTAACACAGATCACAGCATCTTTATGCCACTCATATATTTTCTGTGTGATTTTCACATTTTTAGAGCCACAGTAACGTTTAGAGAATTGCAAAGATAAAATCAAGTGTTATACATTGCGTTGACCAGATAGGAAGCTTTTATTTCCAACGACCTTACCTTTTTTTTATTGTAGTTATAATATAGAATGCAAATTTAAATATGTTCATCCCACACATTTTACCATCCTACACATACGAATGCAGTACATAAAAACACATTTATAGTGATTACTGAAGTGGCAAATTCACTACTCAAAACGTTATTCGAGTTGTCTTAGCATGGTCCATTTGTTCCTATGTATTATGCAGTACCTTCTACCGCCTGTTAAAATCCAATGTCTTTCTACATGACAATTGACTCATTAGTACACAGCTACAACAGTGTTTTGTTTCCATTCAGTTGTTAGGCTTTGGTTAAGTAAGTGTTATAATAAGAAGTGTTGAGCAGCTTTCACAGTAACAAGCACAGTTGTTCTGGTCTACCTAAAGAAGTGGCAGTTTGAACAATGTTAGAGGCTGGCATTGTAAAAATAAGCGCTACAAGGAGAAATCAGTAAGCTGAAAGCAGAGGATGTAGGTTAAGAAGCATGACAGATGAGTTATTATACCAGGCTCCCTAGTTCTCCTGTATGACTATCATCACTCTACTACAAAGCTATGATTTCTTTAATTGCCATGGCAGATGTATTAAGCATTGACTAAAAAAAAAAAAAAAAAAAAAAAAAAAGACTACTTACGGAGTAAGGGATACACTCACACTTCTCCTTTCTTTAATATCTTCTCACATTTTTTCTACTGTATGGTTTTTTAAAAGGCTCAGTACATCTTTTTACTTATTTTATCAGACAATCAAAATGGAGGTTTAATATCTGTCATGTTTCCCAGGGTTCTTATACACAACAGAATAATTCTGATGATCTCATTCATTTTCTCTTGCCTTTTGGATAATTTACTCTTTTCTGCTGACATAAAATGATCCCAGTTGGTGGACACAGCAAAGAAGATTACATTATTCATCGTTCCTTCACACCTCAGTGTCCCTTCACATCTCAGAGTGATAGCCATTACCATGGTGTTACCTTGTCAGCTGCCAGCTTGTTACATATGCTAGGCATATGCAAATTATATAACCTCAGTTACTTTCAAATCCTCAGTGAGAACCAATCAAACAAACAAACGAACAAAAAAAGATGCATGGAAAATAGAAGAAAATAAACTAATAAAAAGAAACACCTTTCTATAGATAGTAATGTCCTTTGCTGTGAAATTGTTTGTCAGTTCTACTCTCGCGGTCCATCAAATAACACTATTATAATAATCTGTCAGATCTAATCAGAAAGAGCCACTCAGACTACCAAAATATTTTGTGCAGCTGGGAGCTTCGTGTCAGGACCAATCAGGCACTACTGTCGCTGTCACTGTGTTATATGTGTTTTTAAAAAGCCAAATAAACTCTCTGCCAATGAGGTTATTTTGAATTTTTTTTCCTTTTTTTCTGCTTTTTGTTTTGGTAATCATTTTGGATGTGTTAGCAGAAAGTTCTGCTTCCCTTCAACAGCTGAAACAGCATTAATGAAGTGAAAAAGCAAATGGAGAAGAAAGGACAGCTGAGTCTATGACAATGCTTCTTAAAGAATTTTGTGGGTTTTTTTTTTCCTCAGGACAATACAACTCGTTTGCACAGATCTCTTTACCTATAAAGTAAATAACTCTACACAATAAACATAAATCTAGAAGAAAAGTGTTTGCATAGTAAGACACAGTGATTATCCTGCTATAGATCTGTTAAACCCATACATGTGTGATGAAAATGATGGGTTTATTCAATGACATTTAAGAGTAAAATTAAAAGGAGAATTTTGACCTTCTAGACTACAACATATTTATTTATAGTTCCTCAATAGAACCATAAAGTTGATGGTTTCTAGCTACAGTTGTATAGACAAAGTGATACAAGATAATGGATTTTTTTTGTTTGTTTGGTTTTTTTTGTATTTTCATATTAAAAAAATGTTAGTAATGGTCTTGTAACAGATCCTAAATGAGTACTTGGACCACACAGTACTATACAGAAGTGTTTCTAAAGGTGTGCTTGGGTTGGGGGGGTTCTTTTTGAGGAGAAATCAGTATATTCTGCCATATTTCATGGAAGACCACATTTTGTGGTCCAAAATTTGTATATCATATAAAACTATGAAAAATACTGTTTTATGCTAAAGTTGCATGGCGCGGTAGTCATTTTTACAGAATGAAGTATTAGAGTGAAGCCTAAAGTTTTGGACAGGATAATAATATTTTCTCCCCAGTGTATCAGAATATTATGGCCAGGATGACTGCAGACTTTCTAGGAGAGCATATTGAAGGGCATTAACTGATGCAATCACTTCATTACCTCTGCCCTACACTGTCTTGGAGCCTCTTGGCTATGAAAGCAGCTAGCCAAAGTTCAAACTCAACTCAACATTCTCTGAACATCCTAGATACCCAGAGGACTGGAAACATTAGAAACTACACCTATATAAACTGTCAAGAAAGTACAACTTGACGTAATGACTGTATAAAACAGGGCATAAAACAGAGGCAAGAGAATATGTAAGTAGTAGAAAAAGGAATTTCACTCTGTTCTTGTTTGCAGAATTATCTACCTCTTCAAGAACAGTGACTGCCATATTACATGCTATGTCATCTCTTCTTTCTTCTGCTAATGTCTCAGTCTAGTTGATTTTATCACAAGCAACAGGGCTTCTCCTTTCCCTCTTCCAGGGAGGAAGAAGTGTGAAAGACTAGACCAAGATAAAGAGAGAGAACAAATTTACTACAAATGATAAAAGAATGTAAGACAATAAAGAAATATGAGCAATAATAATGGGAGAGAGAAGAGTTCCAACCATATTGCTCACTGCGCTACTGGAAACAGAAGAGTCGCTATTCCACTTAATTTATCCAGAATCAGAAATCGCTGGGAAGTGAAGAGTACTGGAGGTTTCTGGGAACAGTACTCTGTCTCTTCTCACTGTATCTTCCTCTCAGAGAGCCAGAACTCTTGTAAGTTGACACTAGCAGGAATTGACCCCAGAAGTGCAGCAGTGCAGCTCCCCAGCACTACATGCCAGCACTAAACAGCTTGCCACATGATGTCATGATATGGAATACTGATAAAACCAGGACAGCTTGCTTCCATTTTAGAATATCTTCTGCAGTTCCTTCATAAGAAATGCTTTTTTTTTTTAATCATCTCTTCATTATAGTCTGAAGTCATAGTAGAAAAATTTGGTCTAGAATCTGCTCACAGAGGAGCATATCCATTCACAAAAGAAGTTATAGTAAATGATGAAGTTAGTTTATTCCAACTTTTTCCTCCACCCATAGATTATGAAGCACTCGTACATATAAATATTTTTATTTTTCCTAGATGCTGGTGAAAAATTTCCAGTGAAAAGTTCTTGTGGATTAATTACTCAGACACAAAAATGTCATGACTTTACTCACGTTTCTGAGCTCTAAAATATTCCTCAAATAAACAAACAAACTCCTGCACAGTAACTTCCCTCCTCCAATTACTCCATGAACAGTGTAAAAATACCAAACTGGTGTCAGACTCAGGAATATTTAAAGTCAAACTTTTTTCTTTCAATAACAGTTGCCTGTTGAAGGTTGAGGAGAAAGGTTCAGGATAAAAGTCAATCTTGAAAAAAAATTAAATAATCCTGTCTCCTGCTGATGAACCATCTGTTACTTTGTGAAGCTCTTTCCTAAGGACTCTACAAGATATCAAGAGCTAATTGATATGAATATTTAGACTCTGGGCCTTTATTCAGTCCAAACTTATTAACAACTTCCTTTCATATATTTACACTTCCCTTGATCGAGTCTAGGATGTTTTTTTCTTGTTTAGGCACACAGGAAAGCTCCTGTCCCTTTGAGGGCCAAAGGTCTCCTTGGCTACGTAGTGAATTTTCTTCCTTTAAAAGCTGCCTAGATGGGCTGACACTGGTTCTCAATGGAGAGTGAGCCAAAAAATAAGATGATGACCTGTAAAATACCTGTAAAAATTTAAAGAGGCACGTCAACTGTTCTTTAGCCATACTGCTTAATCGGTCCCTCAGAGACTCAGTGTCTTTCTCCTTGCAACAATTCTCAGAAATTGATTAATATCCCCTCACCCTCAACAGCTTGGAAAGCATTTCTCCATGTCATTTCTTTGCTTCCCAGCCCCTAGCTACTCCTGCTTCAGATGTCAGTGAGCATTGGTGTTACAGTTAAGAAGTGCATTGCAGTAACTCTTGTTAGCTAAACCACATGCAAATTCAGTCAAATAGTTCATTTGAAGCAGTTATGGCACCAAGTTTTTCTCAGGGCTATCCCATTATGTTTTTTCAGCTATGTTGTGAAAATGTAAATATTTTACCATTAAATAGGGCAAATTTTCCCATTTTTGTAGAAAACTGACCTTGTACTTTTCTGGAAGATGAATCCACCTCCAGATTGAAATCCTAACTTCCACTTGACTATGACTCTGCAAGAAATCTCTGTTAATATTTTATCTGAGGGCCTCTTAACTTCTCTTCTTTAAATGTATGTTACAGATGTTTCTGTTTACCAGCTTTCTGCTTTTGTGCAAGGTGGCCATCTTTTGAGTGCTTTCTCTGATCACTTGGGGGACATAGGATTTTATCTTTCAAATATTACATAGAGACTTTTGTTTTATATTTCTCATATACCTCTAGTATATTCCTCTAAATCAACACAGAAAATCTTGCCTACAGGAACTAAAATTCTCCATCTCTCCCTGAAGCTCATCTGAATTCTCTGTTGAAGGATTCCCTCTAACTCAACAGCACACAGCAACTGTACCTTGCCCTCAGAAGCACAGATGCTCTGTTTCCATGACAGCCTAGTAAATAGAAAACATCAATCACAATGGAAAAAAAAAGTGAGTAAATTGCCATTTAGCACTATTATAGCATTTCCATTCAGAAAATACGTTTATACTAAAAAAAAAAATCAGCTTAATGCAATCAGATACATTTTCAGAATTTTTACTAGTTTGTCTTTATTTATTTATTTGTTTATTTAATTGTTTCTTGAGGTTTTTTTTCTGATTCTTGGAAGGATTAAGATTTACTACTTCTGTTGTGTTCAAGAATTAACTCAGATAAAGTAGACTGGCAGAAGTTTTTCCCTTCAATTCAAGCAGACATATAGGATTTCAATGCTCAAATGATTTTCAAAGATGAATCTTAATTCCACACTGTTTCAAAAGATACAGACCCTTAAAAGGTTCGTGATCCGTCTTGTAAAAAGTGGTATTAGCATCATGAGGTACAAGCACTTCCTCAGTTCCTTCCTTACAAGCATACATTAATTTAATTGAGGATGCTCAAAAAATGTTTTTATGAACCCCAGCTAAGGATTCTTGGTGGATCATGAGAATGAACACTTACATGCCTGTGACTTGAGCCCTGCTACAGTAGTGGCTTGGACAAAATGTTTCAAAATATTTTTTTTTTAGGTTGACCATGCAAGTTCTCAAAAATTATTTATATATGTTTATTTATACATATATATTATTATAATCAATAATTATTTATATTATTTATATAGTATTTATTACCAGGGTAACAGTAATAGCAGGTGCTCTCTACTCAGTCTGGTTTTAGGTATTTTGTGCTTTCTTAAGACAGTTACATTCGCTGTTGGAGGACTGCAGCTTATGGTGATCCTGCCTGCCATGCTCATAGTTATCTTGTCATCTTTAATAATCCCAATGTGGGGATTCCTGAAATAATTACACAGAGATAATTAGATATCTGAAGTCTGAATCATTGCAGATGATACTTGATTGGTTGGAGTGCAGCGCAAACTCTTCTCTTCAGTAGCCCGCTTAACTGAGGTAAGTCAGGAAAGCAGAATGAACTCATTTCTCTTAGCTAAGCTATACTTGGTATAGTTTAATCATAGGGATTCTCTTTATTATTTTTTTTCTGGAAGGTTAATATGAACAAGAAAATCATCAGAGCAATAAATACAGCTTAATTCAGGTCCAAGCTGTCTGAAGAAAAGTCTTTAGGCAAACTTGTCAACAAATGGTAGATAAAATTAAACTTTTGAGTCATGCCCACGGTTTCTACCCAGGAGTTATCTCTGCACACATTTGTGAAAATGCTAGGAATGGAATCTACATCTGACAGGGAATATGTGAACTACTGATTTTTCAGTTCAGTGAATGAACCATACACACACAAAAGCCATAAAAAACATTGAAAACTCTGACAGACAGAGCACTTAGTTCCAAAAAGGAGGTGTATCCACCAGGAGGCATCCGTGTGGAAAACAATGAAGTAATGTAGTACTTAGCAGACATTTGAGGAGTGTCATAAATCCTGCACTATACTGACATGACCTCGGTGGACCAGGAGAGCACGGAAAAGAAAAAGTCATTCTCACCTGTTCACATATCCAGTGGTTATATACAGAATGTGAACAGCGTGTCTAACTTCTCCAAGTCCTTGTCAGAAAGGCAGTAAGATGAAACAGTGTATAAGTCAAATATCCAAGCCAAAGGCTGAGGAAGTAGTAGAATATGTATAATAATATTCTATTCTTTTTTCTCCTTTGACAGTAGTAGCCAGAGACATATTAACAGTGATAACTGGGACAGAGACCATTCTCTGGTGTGGATGAAGCCATTGGTGCTAGTGTTTCTGGCAATGCTGTGTATCTCCATATCCAAGCACTTGTCTTTGTGGAGGTGCTTATATGAGTTAGAGAGGGGTCCGAAGAAGAATGCCATCTCTGTGTACACTTGCGTATGTGTGCTTGTGTAAATGTTTGTACGCTCATGTAGAAAGAGGCAATATGATTTGTTGCCACTCTGTAAATGGAAAGACTTCCAAGTTTTACGAAAAACATTTGTGTCTCTAAGTTGTTGCTGCTATCATATTAATCTCACAGCTAATACTACTGGATTGATTGAAGATTACAGAAGCTCTAGAGGGTTTACTTTCACATTCCTATATACTCATCCATGTCTTTCAGAACCCTAGTATGTGAGCATTCTTTCAGAGCAATTTAGATTTCCCTTGTTCTCTCTTCATGGCCTTTGGATTCCACTTCCATATTACCAAGTTGAATGAAGCAAGAAATAAAACAGTGAAAACGTGAGAGAAGGAATCAGATAAGAAATCCAGGTGAATCCTTGTATCTAATGAATGGGTTTCTGACAGAGACACCATCTGCATCAGTAGATACTATGAAACCAGAAGCTGTATATTATTGAAGAAAACTCATATGTATTGTCTCTTGTCAGGAAAATCACACTGGGTAACCTTAGAATAATATAATCTACCTAATGGTTAATCCAGTTTATGATAGGCTCTATAGTACAGATGTACATCATTATCATTTGAACTGCCTTCTTTCCTTTAAAAACTTTCGATCCAGTACAATCCATTTTTGAAAGTTCTCATTCTAGCTCAGGAGAAATGCCTGCAATCATCTGGTGATCAGCAATAGCTGAGATCCACTGAAGTTTGAGATTCCACTGAAGAAAAACAAGGTAGACATCAGCTATTCCTGGTGATATACAGTGCAACTGCTCCAAAACAAATCAAGGATGCAATAAATCTGTTGGTTCAGATTCAAATTTAGATAGGTAATACTACAGTTTTAAAGATTTTACCTTTCTTTCAACTAACATTACTTCTGATACATACTTTGAATCTGTCAGGGTAGACGCAACAAGAGAGACGAAGATTGGGAAGTTCTAGCAAGCAGTAACTTAAAGAGGCTAAGCTATATGTGCTAACCAGTTATATTAGTTTTCTAGAAAACATACCAAGGGGAGCTGTAGGCATAAGATTTGCACAGCATCAGTTCTTTTGAAAGAATAACTACGTAACTATGACACTTGATTTTGAGACAGTTGAAAAGCTGTTTGTTGAGTTCTCAAAGTTAATAAACAGCTGTTGTTTCTGCCTTTTATGCTCAGTCTCCATTCTTTTAGATACCAAAACTACCCTATACGCTTGCATTTTTATCATTTTTTTCTTTTCTTTTTTTTTTTTTTTTGTGATGTACTTTCACATTTCAGAGCTGCATTAATCCCATTTTTTTTTTAATCATTTTTAAACTGTTGTCTAAAATCGGGACTAAACATAGGCTCCACTTCTACTTTTCACTGCAAATCTAATCCAAATAGACTTTTTCTTCTTTTTTTTCTTTTTTTTTTTTTCTTTTATGAAAAGGCATTTTTCTTCAGAGCTTGACAAATTCAACAAAATTCTCACCTAGAAAGTTTAACTGCCTCAAGGACTAGACAGTGGATTGGAGAATAGAGAGTTCATAAAAGGTGGGTATATTTGGCATTCACACCATGAATAATGAATTGACATTCCAGTTTCTGCCCTGCATTGTACGTAGGTTGCTTGGAATTTAATGCCTCCTATTTATTTCCACAGAAACTACAATGGCTAGAAAGAGCACATTAACACTATCTGATAGAGCAAATCCTCAGCTACAAAACACTGTTTTCAACATAGTCACCACCATTAGCTGGATGAGCTGATCAAGATTCTCTTCTTTTTGCGGTGTGACAGCTGTGCATGGCCATCCAGAATGGGGCTTGTCTTTCATGTCACTGTCACCACTGCTAAAACACACCACCCACCGCCTCTCTATGCTCACATCCACTCTTTGGTCTACTTATACGTTCAGTAAAAGTTGATTAATGTCAACGAGTACCATTTTTTTCTGCATGGAGGAATTCAATCACACATCTTTTCTTCATATTCACTTCCATGTCAGACGCCGTTGTGTCAAACTACTCCTCTGCTGCCATCTGTCACACCACAACAAAATGCAACAGAACATTGGTGGGAAGCTTCAACGTCTACTGCCATACCAGCACCATCCACCTCTGATGTTGTGGGCCAGGAGAATGAAACAGGAGACATTACTCATATATTGAGGAGCTCATGTTGTTTATTTGCTATGTGGAAGTCACTGTAGGGATTATTCTGGTAATCACTGAAGTCAGTAAAAAAGACACTCAGGAACTTGGTGAATGTTGAATCATAACTTCTTTTGTCTGATAATGAAGAGAATGATCTGTAAAAGCATAGTTGTGGTGGTCTGACTGCTGCAATTCTTTTCCTTCGCACAATCATTTTCATCTCTCCCAAGTGTATACGTGGTGAACTGGGCTAGCAACCACAGGAGTATTTTTCTGCATTTTTTCTATATTTTCTGCATTGAATCCATATAACAAGACTGTGAACAATAAAAATCTGTTGAAATGGCTCTCCTACATAATCTCTGTGGAATGAAAAGTAGACGTTGTTCAGCAGTCAGAATGTTTAGATCTTGTTTACAGTCAGAAGAGAGACAGAGCTTCAGAGGGTGATTTACCCTGTTTATCTAAACAAACACCTACGGAACTCAAGCTGGGAACCTACTGCACACTAGAAATTGTTGTCTCTTCAGGTGCCCCAACTTTCATTTACACTACATATTCAGCTTTAAAGGACTAAAAAACCGTGGTAAGCCATTTCAACCCCTCCTCCCCAAAGCTCCTGCTAGCCTCTCTATAGCCTGCAGTTGAAATCACATTCTTAAGAATTTTAAAGCAAATGGGTGGATTTTATCTGATTTCCATCTTGATACTTATGCTCCATCGTTCAACCTACAACACAGCAAAATGACACCAAGGTGATCAAATGTGTGACCCAGATCCAGTAGACTTCAGTGCTATGGTACTTTGTTCTCTTGCTCTGTAAATAAGACCAGAGACAAGACAAGGTAATTTGTCCTTTGATTTGACATATGCTAGAATTTTTTACTGGCAGAAGCTAAGGAAAACACCATTTGATTTGCATGATGAGCAACAGTATTATTGGGTTTAACTAATACATTTCAAAAGAAGTACTCTGAGCTGAACAATGCATTCATTAAAAGAGCAGTTTCCTGATTAGACAGTGAAGCAAATAGCAATTCTTTCCCATTTCACTATCAGAGATGCTTTACATAAGCAATAACAGAGCCAGGGATATATTTATTTGGCTGCCACTAATTTTGTGGGTATATGATGACAGTATTACATCTTTCCAGAGCCACAGAGTGGGTGGAAGTGTTGATGACACTAGATGCATGCACCCACAAGTGTATGGTAAACAAGGCCAAGTGTGCAGTAAGGAAGGCAAGTTTTTTTTGTGGGCATGGCTAGTGCTTCAGGTCCTGCTTCTAAGTTGGATTTTTCATTGTTCAAAAATTACTTGACAAAGCAATCCTTTGCAATAAGAGCATTGCTAATATCCAAAAGAATATTAGCAGGGTCTGGAAGTCTAAACATTTCATAGGTTGCGTCCAATATTTGTTGTTGGCTTCCAGCCATTACATCAGCGTTAGGGGATCTGCTCACAGTGCGTCTTGAGAGGATTCATCTGCAAAGAGGCTTATGTGACCTGCAGATTCCTTGCTCAAGACTGAAGAATTCTCAGTGGATTTGAAGATTACTTACTCAAGATTACCTGTGCTTATAGAATTCATGAATCTTGCTTCAACATGATAGGGAAAAGGTGATCTGTCTATCTTTTAATGTATTTTATTGTAAGGTGTGAGGAAGCAAATATAGACTTAATCCATCATCATAATTTCTGCATAATGCTAAGCTAAATAGAGGTGAAGTAATGTGATAACCACATTAATATTGCAAATAAAATTTAATCATGAAATCAGTATGATTAAAACAGCAAAATCTGTTTGAATCCATGCAGAAGCTTATGAAATAAAATGGTGATGCTGACACTTCAAAGAGAATGTTCAGTGTTTGTCCTGTTTTGGAAAAAAAAGAGCAGGTAGCAGACTTCTTGTTACCTGAAATACAAGTATTCTTTAGTAAACAATGTGTTGAACTAATTGATTCAGGAAAAAATGTATTATGCAATCCATTCTTTTTAGGACAGAATTATCTATTCTGGTTTGTGAAAATAAGTAGTCAGGAACCACAGTTTCCTTTAAAATCACCACAGATCACCAAAAGAGGAGGTCAAATATAATCTCAGTTGCTAAATGTTGATTTTTCATTCATGAGAATATCTATGGTGTTTTTTGTTGTTTTTTTTTTTTTTTCCCAAATCAGTCTCTTATTGAAAGATAGATAGATACTGTTTTAAAAAGAATTTGAAAATGGAGAAAAACAAACAAACAAACATGAACATGCACTGCTCAGGATCAACATGATAAGAAAGGGAAATAATAAGTTAACAATTAAATTAGCTTTCCTTGAATGACAAATAATAATAATAATAATAATAATAACAACAATAAAATACTGGAAGAGGAAACAAAATGAAGAATCAGGAAGAAGCAAAGTAAGGTCTTAAGGAGAGAGAGAATTTCCACATTCAGGTACCAAAGAAATGAACAGAAAAGAAGGTATAGAGAAAAGGTAAAAGCAAATAGGAAAGAGCCTAAGGGCTTAAAAGAACAGAGGACCAATAAGTGAGAGAGAAAAGAGCAATGAGAAAGCATTAGTAGGTGATGGGAAGACAGTAAAATAAGTGGTAAAGAAGTATTTGTGTTTTATTGTGCCTCTTATGTCTATCACTTTTGTTGCTCCCGGTGTTGATCCCAGAACTGTGATCACCATCACCATACGTTTTCAGCAAGTTTTGCTTGCAAAGGTAGTTTCACTGATCTGGTACTGGGATAATGTTATATACTTATTTTGAAAGATATCACATGCCTTGAGTAGTTTATTTAGACTGAAATGAATAACTGAAAAAAAGGTGTAATGATTAGTAAGGGACCATGGCTGATAAAGAAATTAAAGAGATTACAGAAGTAAAGACTGAAAAAAATGACTGCATATGTTTTGACGGCACAATAAAGTTAGACAGCAAAAGCAAGTGTTGATGTAACATTCTAACGCAGAGGCAAGGCATTTAAGTTGCTGTTTCTTGAATTCTTGATGAATCAATTGAAATACTGTAAAATCAGCATACTATATTGTAAATGAACCTCAAACTGCTTAAATAATAGTTCCAATACATTCTTAGAATCAAGAAATCGTGCTGAGCTGCTGTGTTTCTTTTACAGTCTTAGCTCTTAGCTAAGTATGTTTAATATTTTTTCCTCAAATTTAAGTAAATTCATCTTTCATAATCTTGAAAGATATCTTAGTCACATTAACAAAGTTTTCAGATGACATAAGATTAAAGATAAATAAAGCAATGCAGCTGATGACAGAAAATGCTGACATACAGTGCTCACCATGAGGTGGCAAAAAATGCGAAGAAGTAAACCTGTTAGAATATTTCCAAATATAAAATAATATTTTTTCATAACAGGAGGATACAAACCATAATTTTTGAAGAAAATGATAAAGAATTGAGTTTTATGGTGTAGAGTTTGATTTTCACCTGTTGATAGTGTAACAACAGTGGTCAAAACAATTGCCGTCACCTTCAAATGTGCAATTGGGAAGTACAGAACAGGATATACGTTCTATCTTGCTATTGGCACCAGTATGTCTGCTATTGGAGCAATATATCTTGTTATGACCCACCCTGTAAAAGGGAGTTTAAGAAGCTACAGACAGTTCAAAGAATATTAATGAGAAACTGAATGAGTTAGAAGCCTGTCTCGAGAATTTAATATATTTATCTCTAAAAACAAGCTAATAGTTGGTTACAGTTTGTATGTTGGGGAACAGATTGAAATTAGTAGAAGTGCTCTTATTCTTTTTTTTTTCCTTATTATCCTGAAGATATTTTTATCTTTCTTTTTTTTGTTGTTGTTGTTGTTGCTTTTTTTTGTTTGTTTGTTTTTTTGTTTTGCCAAAGCAGGCCTTTTTTCTCCATTGTAACAGAGAATATTCAGTAAAGAACAGAAAATGTAGTTTTAACAACGGGAGTATTCAATCACTGTAGCAATGAATCCAGGCAGCCAGTACATTCTGCATCACTAAAAATGTGCATAGGAATATTTGATTTTTTTTTCCTCAAAGAGATATTCTAGCTCAAGGACACCTAGTGAATGTGGAGTGGGAATTAACAAAGGGCAGTCCACTGGCTTCTGTTAGTAGGAGGTCAGACTTGCAGATTGTGAGGTGCTTTCCTCATCCTGACATCTATTAAAACCACATACGCACATACTTCAGTAAACTTGACATTGCCACTAATGCCTGCCTTCTAAAAGAAGTGGAATAATGCAGATCTGCAACTACATAATATATATACTATTCTATAGATTAAGGAAATGCTTTAAATATTTGGTAAAGAAGTAAATAATCAAGAAGAGGCAATCTCCTTGTCTTTGAAGATATCAGGTCATTTTAAAACAAATAAAAGAAAACAAACAACAGCAACAACAACCAAACAACAAAACAACAAAACACACAAAAAGTTTCAAGGCAAAGACATTTATCAGTTCCAGAAAGGCACATAAATCCAGAAACAACCCTGGGGTGCAGCATGGATCCCATGTCCACACTGGCTCCAAAGTTCCACGTAACTGTCAGAATATCTTAAAGTTTGGATCTCATTTTGTTAGGCTTTTCACATCCACTTAAAGCTCATGGTAACACCAGCATACATTTGAAGTTTGAATTAGTAAGTACCTGCTAAAGTCAGTGTTCAATGCCAATACATCTCTTCACTGTCCATATCTTAGGCACCAAGTGAGTATCTTTATAAAGGTTAACGATTGTTCTAAACTGACCCTTCTGTAAGAAAGGGAGGTCTTCCTTCCACTGTTAGATGTTCTCCTGTGGTTTCCCATCATTTATCCCGTCACATGCTCTAACGGCATCACATCAAGCAAGTTAGCAAGGCAGTCAGATAGCAAGCAGATGTTGCACTGATGCATCTTGCAGAGAGAGTTTTCAGTCAGTGTCTACCAGTAGCAGGTATAATATTTAAATTTGGGTGGGTTTATTTCTTTTTTGTTGTTGTTGTTTTTGTTTTTGTTTTTGTTTGTTTGTTTGTTTGTTTGTTTGTTTGTTTTTCCCAGCACTGAATGTATTTAGTGAAGCAAAAATTTCCACTCCTGTGAATCAGGCAAGCCAGGATCATGAAAACAGACCTCCAGTATCCCCTCTGAGTGTCCCTTTCACTCATATTTGAAATCAGTCGTTCTCCAAACCAATGAAAGTTTAATGATTCATTGAAATGTAACTGTTTCAGCAAGAAAGACAGAAAGGGACACTCTGTAGTCCTATAATTTCAGCAGTTGCTTGGAGGTAAAAGAATTGCAGGTCTTGAAACTGAGTCATCAAAACTCAAGTGAACATTTTAAATAGTAGACTGTTGGCAATTATATCTCCAGTCTTTCACTCTTTGATTTTCTACTAGAAATGTTATCTTCAACCACAGCAATTCTTTCCTGAGGACACATTCATTGAAGTAGGCACATTCTTACACAAGACTTTAATTGAATAAAATCAACATTTTCTGGAAAAATAAACCCACTCCATCAGGAAATGCTGACCTATTTTACTATAAAGCTATTTGTTTCCTTATATAGATTAAATCCTTTTCTGTCAAGGGCAACATGCTAGAAAACAAAATTCTAGAAGAAACCATGTGAATCCAGAATCCATATAGCTTCAGAGAAACCTATAAATTCTGTTTTTAAAAATGACCCTTCACATCCAGGATACTGCACCACGATTATTTTCTATTAAAAAAAAAAAAAAAAAAAAAAAAAAAAAAAGGCAAATAAAGCAAAATAAAAGAAGTAAGTTTCACCAATCCTCTGTCATTAATTTTCATTTTTTTAACTCAAGTTACCTGGAAAATTGTCAGTAGCACCTATTCCTCGTAAGTGTGCCCATTTTAGTATAATTCTTTAGAACTGCTCTGCTCCTTCCCTTTATATCTGGGGAGCCTGGAGCCAACAAGTTCTTACACTTGTGCTTTTCAGAAATCTTCCCAAGAAGATGTTGCATAGCTCCTTGCTTTCCATTTCTGGGTCTGATCCTGACAGAATGAATGGATGTTCCTTAGATGAGCATGACATTTCTGTCCTATGAGATGGTCACATTTCAGAATTCATTGCAGAACAGTTTTCATAAAACCCTTGGGGAAAAAAAAAAAAGAAAAAGAAAAAGAAAAATCAAGGTCTTCACAGTGATGACGATATTGTGTAAATCATCAGTAAAGATACTGTTTAGTGTCTCCTAGCTCTCAAGCACACATCAGTATTACACTAAGTGAACATCCAAGAGAAAGAATGAAATGATTGCTCACCACGTGCCACCATATGTGGTAGCTATTTGTGCATGCCTGAAGAATAGGCTGATCTTGCACAAAGGTTATTTCTTGCTTGAAATCGCTGATTGCTGCTTATTTGTTCTCACACTGTGGTTCAAGGGCTGTCAGAGGTAATTCTCCTTAACCAGAAGACCGAATTAGAATTCAGCCTAGATACTGGAGAAAGTTCCAGCTTTATCATACACTCTACGAATAATTTGTAGAAACACTAACATAACATCTGTATGCAGCAGGATGTGGGAGAGCTGCTTTTTGCCACCTATGTAGCAGTGACTTTTCACGTAATGCGCCAATTACTAACTCTCAAAGAGTGCTCTCAGGTATTGTCACTTACTCTGCTTAAATCCAGAAAACAAAGTACTGGAGTTCCACATGCTCTTTCTACCCTAGCACCTCCAGTCTTAAGTTCTGCTTCTCCCAGCGGAGGAGCCTATAGCTCTCAGTGAAGCTAGCATTAGCACTACAGTTGCAGACTTTCTATATGTACTGAATACTGAATCTAAATGCTATCACTATAGTTACACGTTATCTCACTTTGAGAAAGCTCTGTCAACAGTTGACTTACTCAAAGAATTGTAAAATCTTTGCAGGTAACACTGATTTTTCCACTATTTGGCTCTGTAGGTTTCAGCAAGCAACTTATTTTATGCTTTTACTGTTCTCTCTTGAATGGAAGTGACAGTATTCGCTTGCCTTCAAGACACCTGGTGAGGTTAATTAGCTGATGCTTGTATAGTATTTTGACAAATTAAAAGTACTATTTACAATCTAAGTGTTATTTCTGGAGGGGATTGAAACTCCTGCATGAAAACCATTTTCACAGGAAAATACGATTTACTTGAAAGAATTTCTTTTCCTTGGGAAGCTATTCTTGTTCTTCTAGAAGATATAACAAAAAGAACATGGTCCTTTCTGTCTGATAGAAAAAAAGTCCAATAGTGAGAGCCACAGAACACGCTTCTTCCCTGAAGATCCTACCCCCTGGATGCCCAGTGGGCATGAGGGTGTGATCCTGCGCTGCAATAGTGACAGCCCTCATTTGCAGTTACACAGCCAACCCTTGGAGCTGTCTAATGTGGGGAAGGTAATAGAGCAAAAGGTTTACTTGCCTAAGAAGATTCAAGTTCATCTTCCCCAGACATATGTGTGATGAGAGATTAGAATGGACCAGATAAATTGTTTTCTATTTCTTATATAACCATATTTGAAAGTCTGAAATGATGTTTGTGGCAAGGCCCAAGTGAGAAAAATAGAATATCTCCCAATATGTGGCTATTTGTCACAGGTACTCCCACAGATTTTCAATTTGATGATGCAGCTATAGCTTATCATTGCCTTGGCCTACTGTGGAAATGGAACAGAAATCAAAGTAAGTCGTAAATGGATTTTCCACTGATACAAGTTCCCTTAAAGTTTGCCTTTGGCTGCCTCGAGTAGTTGATAATAGAAATGAACTACTTCTCTCACGTATTTTTCAAAACCTAGGGGCAGAAGTTGGATTCCCTCATGCTTCTCCTACCCTAACAATTTCTATTTTTAAATACTTCAATGAGACTGGCAGGGAATTTTAATGTTTAGTGTGACCACTACATCAGGACAACATGGTAAAAATCTTTTGAATGATGAAAAGTTTGACTCCTGGTTATTACTTTTTAATTTTTCAGTAACTGAAATGTTGTCTGATTCTATTATAACATATCTCAAAAAGAAAAAATAGGTATAGTTTGGGGGGGGTGATAATTTTTAATTTCTTGTTTTTGACTTTGTAGTGAAAATCCTCACAGGACGAGGAGTAGAAATAAAAGGGAAAGTAAATTAAAAGCTTTAAGAATGTTTCCCTGATTCCCAAATGTTTCCCTGATTCCACAGCTCTAACTCAGCTTTTCTGGCTCATAAACATGCAAGTGAAAGATGCATCCATTTTCAGCAAGGATCTGCTTCCAGGTTTTCCTCTCTATAACAAATATGTTTTCAAGTGGACACGGGGAACAAATCAATCACAAACATCTTTGTAGCAGCCTTTATGAATTTAACAAATTATTTTATTCCCTCAAGCATCAGAATTCTGTTTCCTGAATCAAACATATCTAATGCTTTTAGTCTTTTTTTTCTAACAATCTATGGCTCCTATACTGCTTATGAGGTAGTTGATCTCCTCAAGAATCCCTTCAGTTTCCCTACAGCCTTCTTAAAAATTCTGCCCCAGAACAGGATGTCGTATTCTAGCTGACATCTCTTCAGTACTGATAGGAGTCCTATAATTATTTTTTATTTATCCACCTCAGAATGATGGTTACTTTCTCTACCATGGCATAATTTTGTTGACTTCTGTGCAGTCTGAGATTCATTGTAGGCCCTGGGGCTTTTCCTTTTTCTACATGCTTTCTATACACACTGACATTTCACGTTTCTATTGTATCTTACTACTTTTTGAATATTTAGAACCTGTTTTTGTTGAATATCTGTGCTAAGTTTAAACAAATATGTAAACAACTTTGAATACGAATTCTGTCCTCCCAGGGGTTGGCAACCTCTCACAGCTTGTCATTCACCTCTAAATACATATGCATGATGTCTGTTCTGTTATGCAGCTATAAAAAGTATAATTCAGACTTCAGTATATCCTTTCAATTCCCAAGTAGCAAGTTTTCCTAGTTTGGCTGTAAATCAATTCTGATAATGCTGATATCAATAACAGTTTCCAATTTTTTTTTGATCCATCTGGTAAGATGTATTATAGCCACAGCATTTAAAACATATTCTCCAGAATATTACTATGAAGAGAGCTTTTTTTTTCCCCCCCAAATAAACATTATTCTATGAAACATTCTTCTATTAATTTCTTTTCATGATCCAATACATCTACTTGCTCTGTCCTTGAGACAATTCCCAGATGGAGCCTATAATTCCAAATTAAGGTAAAGGAAACATTCTTTACAACTCCCACTATCAATAGTATTCTTATCACCCTGAGAGAGGGTGGTTAAAAATGGAATTTGGAAGAGATTTTGAGTTAAATTCTGTTACTGGTTAGAGTACAAAAGGCTTTGCTTCCCCTGGGTTTTAAAATTTGTTTTAGAGCTATGTAAAAATACAGCTACAGAAAAATTATTTTGCACTCTGTTTAACTTCTCAAGATTGACAGAGATAAGCCATATTAAAATAGTATTTTCAAACATCTCTTAGACTAAGGATTTATTCTTCACTGCTCCTCACCTTGTCCAGTCATCTGCATCTTTGCAAAGACACTCTATATGCCTACTCTAATCCGGCAATATTTCACTTTCAGTTTGCACCCACTGAGGCAAATCCTTAGATAGAGAATGCTGGAAATGCTTTATGAATAAAGGAAAGAAAAAGGAAAAGGAAAAGGAAAAAGTAAAGGAATAAAATAATAGACATCCTGGGTCAGGATGATCTGGATCACTTCCTTTAAGTTCTGAAAATAACACTAACATCCCTCCTTGCCAAGGCCAGCACCTGCCTATCATAGTAGGTGGTTTCACATATACCTTTAACAGTAGTTAATACTGAAAGAAAGAACTCAGTCATCTCTGATCACTGCTTTACACAAAAAGGATGAAAGAGAAACGCCACATTTTTAAGTCCTAATTGCAGTGTAGATCACCTGGTTTATTGCCTCTTACTGACTCTCCTAATTACTAAAAATGTTTTAATCATTATGCACTCTTGAAGTGAACATAATATTATGGCATCTGTTTCCAATACAGTAAACAGCAGATGAACTGTCTAACCACTGCATGGAGCAAATCCCTTCAATGACTTTGTCCTCTGAACCATTTCTAGCTCAGGAGATTTTCCCCTTTGCCAGCTGCTGCTCTGCAGTTCCAGAAGGTGGCTGCTGGTGGGATTTGCAGACAGGTGCAATCACCTTCCTACACTTGCCTGGCTCATTAGTATTGTCTGTTTTAGTTGCTGGGAGATGCAGGGAGGTGAGGAAAGCTGAGACTTGCTGTGCTGGAATGAAAAGTGCTGCTGCTCTTACTCAAAATGGATGTTAGGTATTTTGTGATAAAACTCACTGGCAAATAAGGGAAAGATGTCACTTTAATGAGAGCCAGCTTCTGAATGTACTTATGAGCATTGCTTTAGCTGCTGCAGCTGTTCAGAACAACAGTTATGTACACGTGAAGTGGTTTCTAACTAACTGTTAAAAATCACAAAGGAATGATGCATGTGCCCTTCTGCCAAGACCCACATTTATTTTTACAGTTCCTCTTCTTCAACTGCTGAAATTATCAATACCAGTATGCTTTCTACTGAATCCTCCTAATTGCAACTGGGACACATCTCCTAATCAGAAAATACTAAAGTGTGAGCGCTCTTAATCCAGATCTGCTCATAGTGTGCAAACTGCATGGATGAAGTAAAGATCTTTTGATTCTCCCTTTAATTAGAAACTGAAATAACCTATTTTATAGGCAAAATTGTGTTTCTGATGGAAATCCAGTTGCTTAATGGAGTAGAGAGTATGATAAAGCTTGCCACAGTAAAGGGGCTGAGAAGGCTATATAGTGAGGATACTTGATTTTATACTTGTAATAGAACTACTGAAATCAATTCCAACACTGGCCTGCAGGGTGGTCGTTGAGGGGCTTGTCTCTTTTTGAGAATGGTTATAAGAATGGTTAGTGGAAACTACGCTTCTCAAAAGCACAGCAAATTTCGGTCATTCATTTTTGTCTGAGTTAATTCTGCATGTGCAGCACCTTTTCAAGCCGCCTTATTCTGATTGTCTGATGTGGAATTTCCCTTTTTTCTGTACAACCTGAGAACAGTGAGTACGGTGAGCAGAATATCACTCTAACCAGCACTGACATTGTCTGAAATACATTTTATGCTTGTACTTGAACTAGAAGCCCAGAATCAAAGCAGATAATCTGGGTTATCGTTCCTCAATTGATTTTACCAGTCAGTGTTTTACAAAGATGTCGCTTGAAAGGTGAAATACCACATAATTCTGCTCTGGACCTGACACCGAGACACTTCGCTTTTACCAAGTGCTTGCACTGATCTAATAGTTGCAAAGTCATTGTGGCTTGGCTCTCCATCAAGTGGGAAAACACGTTAAACTACCAACATATTTGTTTTTTGGGGGATGTGTGGGGAATGAGAGGAGAGGGGCATGGTATCTCCAAGCAGCTGGAAGGGGAAGAGGTACCCTGACTAACTTCACCTCTTCACTAAGAAGTTTAGGACAGGAAAACACTGCTGGCATCTCCACAGCAAAGGCAAGTGGTTTTCCCTGTACAACTTTCCCTGCGCTTGTCTGTTTTACATGGTAAAAATAAACACATAATTAGTGATGTCATCTCAGAATACTACAGCAGGCAATGAAGGAAAGTAGCAAATTTTGAAAAAGAAGTAGATAACTTTACCTATAATGAAGAAGAGTACATTGCATTACTTCGTATTTGCCCTGGGCTAAGACCAAATGGGCAATCATGTCTTCTGATTCAGCTGACACATAGACAGTAACATATAGGAGTGGGAAGGAAGGGAGCAAATCTCCAGAAGGCCCTTCCAATCACATGATGCAGTGATTCTGTGCAATTCTCTAATTACAGAAGCTGTAGAGACCCAGACTGGGCTGAAATTCAGTGCCAGTGAGATTTCTGATAAAAATCTCACTGACCTATCTGCAGCCAAGATTTCCCTTTGAGCATCCAAAATATGTGAGACAGGGAGATGGACTTAACGTTCACATTCACACTTTCACAGTGTTTATCTTTTGAACTGCATCACTGAGCAGATGTGTTGGCATGTTGACCTCCGCCTAACTTTGTGCAAGTACCTAGGCCCAGTTTTCTGTTGAGGTCGTGGGTATTTAGCATTTCTGAAAACAATCCTCACACATCCACACGCTGGGGATGCAGGACTAGCTCAGCTGAGAATAAATCTCAGGAGATCTGACTCATGGTCCCTTGCTCTAATTGCCAGACATTGTTACAGAGTTTGCAGGGAAATTACTACTGTTATTCAGGAAGGGTGTATTTAACTGTATATATAGATCCACATGCTCAGCTAGTCTAAATTGCAGTTATTCCATTGACTTCCATCAGCTGAGAGTTCTGTTTTTGTATTTTAGTAACTATCCACATAAATTTCTGAGTATTTTGATGGAAACTAAAGTAGCTCTGTTATCTTATAATATTTTTTGTGTTGGTTTATATTCCATTGCTAACTATCCATGTATGAATGGACACACCATCATTATTTCCAGTTGTTAACTTTCTAAAATGAATTCACAGTCACAATTACAATCCTATCTTGGTATAACAGCTAATAATTACCATCGGGGAGTAGTAGGTTTATCAGCAAGCAAAAGTTGTTAGAAAGCATGTGTTTCTCTTTTTCCTTGATTTTCCCCTTGTATATGGATTTATTGTTTATAATACAACAAATCTACAATAAGAATTCTAGCTAACAGGAACATACATATTTCTAGCCATAGCTCTTCAAGTGTATGAATAGCTGTTTGATGTATTGATGTGCAAGTTACAGAAACGGAGAGCAATGCGCTGAAGGGCTTTTTGTAGGTCATAACCTATTGTTTATATTTCCCACTGCATTACAAAAATACACACAGTTAATAAAGGTAGAGAATAAAACATGGTTGTTCCCCCTTTGCATACTTTCTGATGTGATTTTCATTTCAAAGTAAAAACCCAACTACGTGTTTTCTGTAGGAGGGTAACTAGGTTCTTTTGTGTAATGTGTCAACAAATGCTTGCTGATGGCATAATACACATCAGTGTTCTCTGAAACACTATCTTTTTGCCCATGTAAGTCCAAGAAAATAGGAGTAAAATACAAATTTTAAACAGTTCTCTGCAGCAAATACAAACATTAGAAATTGCTTTTCAAACAAATTCTGCTTAAGAAATTACTGCCACTTCTTTCCTCTTCCTAATGCACACTCTCTCACATGCACATCTTCAGTGTCAGTACTAAGAGCAGATAAAGCAGCTGCAGAAGAACTGTCTTTTTCCAAAGCTGCCAAATGTTGAACTGAGTCCACTTTCATTCTGAGAGAAAATATGACCCAACTAAAAAGAAATTTTTTTTCCAACGGGTATGGCTTACTGCTGTTGATTCTCCCTTTCTTACCTCGTTCTCACGTACATCTTTCCTTTTTTCTTTTCAATTTTACAACAAAAGAATGTGTTCTGTACTGGCAGTCACTCTCAGAACTACACCTTCAGATTGTTGTAGTCATAGTAAAGTCAAAGTTCTGTGGTGCAAAGACAGATACTTCTTACTTGCAAATGGGAGAACTGGCCTGGAAAACAATGAACACACTGACTTTTATGCCAAAACTTGACTAACCCTAAACTCTCATACTGAAGAAAGTTAAAATACATAACCATTAAATCTTATTAGATGTGATTAAAATTAAATTTCTGCTTTGTTATTAATTGTTTTTCTTCATGTTTGTGATTCCTGATGATGGAATGAAAATATTGTGAGATCTATCTGTCTGGAAAACTAACAAATTAAGACCTGAATCCTGAGCCCTCTCATCTCCTTCACAAGCCACCTTCTTTTTTCATCCACCTTTAAGTTTGATAGTGAATACCCACACACACCAGGGAAGATGCAAGCACTCAGCCCCCTCCAACAGCTGGCACCAGGCACTTTGACTGCGACTGGCTTCCTCACTCCAGCTGCTGCTGTGGAGCCCTGCACTTGCCCCACCACACTGGCACTTCACAGTACTTGGTTTGGGAATACAAACCGCTCCTCCCCCATGGCGGAAGGTAGAACATCTCACTCACTCCAGTAGCTGGTCCTGGGACCACACATACTCCACAGCTGGCACCACAGGCATGTGCTTCCAACCTGACTCCCAAAGCTGGCATCAATTTCATTCTCAGACACACAGGTCCCACCAGAGATTCGTGTCCTGCCAGGAACTGACACATAGTCCTTACAGTATGCAGAGACATAGGAGAAAATGTGAACCTACAGAGAGAGAGCTAAGAAAATATTTAATGAGAAAATATAAATGGATAGGACGGACTTTGGTAATCAAATGCAAGCCTTGTCCAGACAACTGTACTGACCTACTTTGTCTTACATGCAACCAGTCCTTCAGTACCTTTTTCTATTTACCCTCCCTCCTTGTTCTTCCTGCTCCCTCTTTCTCTGTGCACCCCACAGCTACGCAAACCTCTGCAGTTTCTGCACCCTGCCTGTCCAAGGCCACTACTTTACCAGTTCACAGTCTTATCAGCTGCAGAGCCCAAGATGGTCTCTCTGGAAGTGGTACCTGTAATTTGGTAGCCCATTAACTAATGAAACTGGTATATTTGTTTCTTGTCATTGTCTTAATTTTTGCTTTGTCATGTATATGCCTCAATATTTTGTTCATTATTTCTTTACTTCTTATCATTCTGATCCTGAAACCCTCATTCAGACAACCTTATGTGAATCAACATACCCAGATCTCTTTCCTTTCCGTTAGTACAACTGATGAGGTTTGGTTGCTGTTACTTCCTCTCTTTCTTGTTATCCCTTTGGTGCATTGGAAAATGTTCTTGACCAAATCCTTTAAAGGAGAAGGCACTTCTTAGAGGAGGAGCTGAAGACACACGGTATGCCAAGTCTGAAGAAGAGGAGGATGGAATTCGACATCACTTCTCTTTACTGTTTCCTGAGTAGGGAAAGCAGAGGGAGGTGCTGGGCACTTCTGCTTGGGAACTGATGAAAGAATATGCAGGAATGGTATAAAGTTCTACAAAGGAATGACAAACTGGACATTAGGAAAAATTTATTTACCATGAAGAAGGTCAAACACTGGAACAGGCTTCCTAACAAAGTGATTGATGCTTCATGCCTGTCAGTGTTCAAGAGGCATTTGAATAATGTACTTATTAACATGCTTTAAATTTTGGTTAGCCCTGAAGTGGCCAGGCAGTTGGACTAGATGGACTCTGTAGATCTCTTCCAACAGAATTCTATTCTACTCTATTCTACTCCGTTCTACTCTACTCTACTCTACTCTACTCTACTCTACTCTACTCTACTCTGTTCTGTTCTGTTCTGTTCTGTTCTACTTATCCTTACACAGGGAAGGGGCTGTGAACTTTTCATTTTTCTCCTCTTCAGCTTTCTCCATCAGTATGTCCTGATGCTTTTATAACATTCACTTTTAACCTACAGAATTTTCATTTGAATTCAGACTCAGATAGTTTTCTGCAAGAAGTCTATCGATGTCTTGTTTGACTTATACTTACAAAGGCTGTGTCTAGTTGTAATTAGTTTTTGGGTTGATTCATCTTGGATTTAAAAAAAATAAAAATAAAAAGAGAAGTTCGGAGCTCAGCCCAGCACTGAGCTGAAGGTTCAAGTTTAGTAAATTTGTTCTTTTTTCTTTGCTCATTATGCACTCAGTGTTCAGCCTAACAGTACCTAACAAGAAGTCTTCAACGCCTTATGTAAGTTCTCACTTTAACCAGGGCACAACGGAGTTCTGAGAACAAGATTAACATCTAAACCTTCCTAAATTTAACCCCAG
The DNA here is from genome assembly GCA_016647715.1 of Pavo muticus. Classification (NCBI taxonomy): domain Eukaryota; kingdom Metazoa; phylum Chordata; class Aves; order Galliformes; family Phasianidae; genus Pavo; species Pavo muticus. Next base: position 4,837,022 of record JACDJE010000070.1, on the reverse strand, counting down.
CAGTGACACTGACTCTCTATAACCTTGCAGAATTCACATGGATCAATATTTCTGAGAAGTATCCTTGGATTCACAAGTATTTAAGTTATAAGAGATAAGACTATTGGCCCACACTTATTTGTGAAGAACAAATTGAGCAGGGAAAATGAGCCATAACTTACTATGACATGGTACAGATTTTTGTCTAAGGGGATGAAGTAGATGCCTTTGAGTCAGGTATGAATTTCAGCCAGACAGTCTGGATTACATGATTTCTAAAGTAAGCTTGAAAGTTCATGAAGAACTATACTTGTAGAGTGATTACCATGTTGGTTTCTGCAGAAATCTGTCTTGAACTCACTACTGATCCCTATACTTATTTGCATAAAATGATAGCATAAATCATATTAATTAGAAGAGAACAGTAAATTAGAGAGAGCTGTAGGTCCATCACAAGACAGGAGTAAAGTTGAGAATTCTTTTGACAAATTGAAAGGAAATTATGTTATCCACCAGGGACAGATACAATAATCTATGCTTAGGAGTAATTGTCTGCCAAAATATAGAGTGGAGAAAGAGTGACTGGAAAGCAGAGTTTCATTATGATAAACTGCAGTTAGCAATGTTGCAAAAAGGGAGAACAGTAAGAAAATAAATAAGATTTCTGCTATAAATCACCTGAGATAATCCTTGTTTTGCCACTGATAAAACATGATTTGGATTACTGTACAGAGTTTTGTGCACAGGGTGTGAAAAAAACAAAGTAAAAAAAATGATCAGAGTTTAAGCAGTGTTGTTATTCTAAATTATCAAAGTGACAAAAATTGTAAGGCTTAAATATCTTAAAGTACTAATAAACATTTCGAAGATATTTATCTTCATCTAGTGGCTAACTCAGATGCTTTCAACAACTAGCAGATCTTGGAAAAAGAGTGGGAATTATCCTCTGAATCTTCCCACAAAGGATAATAGGCCCCTTGGACTTAACCAAGTGTTCAAAATATTTAATTGATAAAGTTGGGGAAAAGGGAAAACTTTATGACCCTTTTTCATTGGAGACACAATTGCTCCCCAGATGAGAAAGGAATGGTAATAATTTCAAGATTAAATATTTTCTTTTGATATGTGCATTACTTTTCACATCTAGAGTTAATTGGTATAAAATGTAATTCTGGTCTCTGGAATCATGAGGGCTCCATGTTTACTGTGTCTCTTTAGTTCTAACTAAACTAGAAGGTTTGAAAGGGAATGAACAAGCAGAAGAAAAAGAAAAAGAAAAAGAAAAAGAAAAAAAGAAAAAGAAAAAGAAAAAGAAAAAGAAAAAGAAAAAGAAAAAGAAAAAGAAAAAGAAAAAGAAAAAGAAAAAGAAAAAGAAAAAGAAAAAGAAAAGCAACCTCACCAAACAATCCACCTGTCAGTCACACAGATTCATCTTCAATCAAGACTAGCTCTTTTATTTCCTTCTGACACATTTTTACTGTTATCACTACAACTGCCATTTTCCGTCATGCTTCTTATTTATTTCTTAATTTCACTGACAGTTATTCAGTACATTGCAAGAAATCTTTTTCTTCAATCAAATGTCATCATATAGAACTATCTTGACCCCTGGGATATGCACTGTAAAAGAAGTCAAGATGAGCCATTAGGAAAATTTTATGCCAGTGCTGTAAGAACCATACAGTAGCTGGAGATACTCTGCAGAAGTGGAAAAGTTGCCTTCGGTGCCCAAAAGCCAGTCAAAATGACTCTAGGAGGAGTATGTAGAAACCTCCTGGAGAGAGGATGAAGTAAACAAGGACTGACCTTAAACTTCAGCCTCTCATGTCATTCACTATAGCACTTCACTGGTTAGACACCTATGGTAGAACAATAGGAAAATAACACAGATAAAAATCTGCTCTGATCTTGCTGGATACTTTCTGCACATCACTGACCAGCTCAATGTTTTGTGTGGCTACAGACCTAAAAAAAAAAATAGCAAAAAGTAACGTAAAGTTTTGCATCAATAGATGAGGAAAGTTTTAAGGATATTTAGATGCTTACTTTCCAATTGCTTAATTACCTCTGAAAATCTGCTCAAAATCCCTATTGTACAGCTTCTGAGCAAAATCCCCTGGAACTGAGAAATCATTCAATTTCTCGTGGAACTCTGTATTTAAGAAGCTTACTCTAGACCTGACTCAAAGTAGTATATGACAAAATATCTTGATTCACTGAGAGAGTATGCAGGGATATAGTACAAATACATTCTCAGCTCTCCTGGCCAAATCAGAGCACTTTTCTTTCCCACTAGTGGGATTATGAATTCCCTCTTTTATTCAGTGAATCCAAATAACTGCTGAATATATATAACCTAAAGTATTAGTAGGTCTCAGATAAAGTGGATCCAGGAATTTCTAGATGAAAGAAATCAAAATGTTGTGTTGAACACTGAGGAGGAGCTCAAAACCATCAGCTCCCAGACAGCGGCTACAAAGCTCTTTTGAGCTGTCACAACTAGCAAATATTTTGATCTGAAATTCTTTTTTAACTAAAAGTTTGTGAAAGTTAACTTCTGTTGGCACTAATATTGTGGAGGTGCAATCAAAGTAGCACTAGGCCAGTATACTTCTGCTGTTACCTTTGTTCAGTCACTCTTAATCCTGGCTGAGACTATACTGGATTCAGTTGACAGTGCTTATTCTGAGTGTGGATAGTGCAGTGCAGTGCTGAGTGTGCCAGGGGTAGCTAGTATACTGTAAGAAGCCAGGTTGTTCAGAGGAGATGTATTAAGGATTTGTTTGGTTTCCCATGTAGAAATTAAAGATCCCTTGGCAAGTTTTAGAAAGAGTGGAAGATAAACCAAGCAATGATTTGTCTCCAGAGCTACTGGACTATTCAAGCATCAAACTCATTGCTTTATAAAACACATAGGAATTCTTCCACGGGGTACCAAATGCACTGATCCAGCCTCTTTTTTTTTCTTTTTTTTCCTTCTATTTTTATTACCTGAAACTGTGTAGGTTATACAATCTCTCAGCTGAGTCACTTTGTTTAGCTTAACTTCTTTCTGAGACGACAGGAGCTCTGCTGGCATGGTCAATTCAAAGTCTCTCTGAATCACGGAAGAGTGTTCAGGCTGAGCCAACAGTTTTGTAGACATACTGTTCTCATTTGTCTTTCTGTATCTGTGTTTTGAGAATGGTGATACCCTCCATAATCATAATTGTCTTCTTAAGAGTGCTGTCCTGTGCTTTCTGCTGTAGCTGAACAGTGGCAGGTATTCCAGAGTCCCCTGTGACTAGTTTCAATTGAAGGTGCTGAGCATGAGTCAGGAATTAATTTTATATTAATTTTACTGATTTTATTGATTGAATTTTCAATGATTTTATTCACTATCTCAGAACCATGGAAATAATTATTGAACACCCACTTTGGGACAAGTTTTAGTTCTTGCACTCACTTCTTGATTTTTAACACATATAGGAGGAATATATAGCCATTCTACAAGGCGTGTTATGCATGTTATGCAGTATTAATGTGACAATTTATTAATAGAAAAGCATAGTAGTTGAATGGAAATAGGCATAAAAGTTAATCAAGAAAAATATCAAAATGAGAAGAGTTAATGAATAAAATCATAGGGATCGAGGAAGCGGGTTACTCACCGTATGGAAGGATAACTAGAAGACATAGAAAATTAATTTCTGAAATAAGGAAAAAGAGTTTCCTCCTTAGACAAGATGAAGAAATAACTACTGTACTCTTCTCTAGGTCATACCGTTTTGAACATAAATCAGAGAACATTCTTTGGCTCCAGCTGAACTATAATTATTTACTGCAACTGACAATCTGTTTCTAATACTTTCTGAAGTGAACAAAGTATAACTTATGAGACAAAGTGAAATGATAGGTTTCATCTATGTACTGTTTTATGAGTTTGACATTTTGTGGAAGTTTTGTATTTAAAAGATAAAGCCAAAAGTCTCTAGCACAAAACACATGATCAGGGTTGTCAATATTTCCCATCAAGTCAGATACGACATGAAACTTTGTTGGAATGACCTAGAAGGACATATTTGAATACTTTAGGCTTGGAAACATCAATCCTAGCCATAAACGTCAACGGAATTAGATTGGATTTACTTTAATGAACGGGGAGTTGGAGTCATTGGTGATGTCTGAAAAAATGAAGAGCATAAGGAAAGCATATGTTTCTTTACATAAATCTCAAAACATGTCACAGAAATCTGATAGCACTGCTAGCATTGTAGCTCCATGTAAATGCTTACTGGAATATCTGGAGGGATGTGGCAGAAGTTACCCATATGGTTGTAAACTAAGAGAAAAACCTTCAAGGGAATCTCCTCCCTCTTAAGCATCTTCTTAGCCCCTGGAAGTTTGAAAAGGCTTGGATCCTGTTGTACTCTGTATCAGAAGGATGCTTGTCAAGTAACTGTAGGGAGTCAGCTTCTGTTATACTAATTAAAATTACTCATGTTGTAGCATAGTCATAGAAATAATAAGATTTCTTGATGTGTGTTTATTTCCCACCGGAGCAGTATGTTGTATTACGATAGCTTTGCAGTCACTGTGTGCTTGTTCTGGTTGAAGAGGCACATTCATTATAAATCCTCTTTTCAGATGCTTATAACTTTCTGGAAAAGACTAATCCTTTGGCCTGACATTTCCTTTGTTCTTATCAAACAAAAGACGCTGATTGTCTTCACTCTTTTTGTTCTATATTTGTTAAAGCAGATTGATTGCTTCGGAGTTAACAAGCCAATAAAAACTGTCCTGTTTGCCATATCACAAATATCATACATTATTTTTCACATAATGTTTTTACACATGGATAACCCAAATTTACTGTGTTTTAACTTGCTATGTTTCAAGTGAATGTAACAATCAGGACAAGCTGCCTGGGCAAATCTGAAGAAAATCTGAAAATTGAAATGAAGCTTACAGTAATCAGAAAACTCTCATGCTATGAATGTAATATAAAATTGATTTGGGGTTTAATCAGTTTCAGTCTTTTCTTAAAGTCATAAGCTTGAATTGTTTATTTTTACAGAGAACAATTGTTGTCGAATTCAAAGAAATGAGTATTATTTCCCTGAAATCCCTACTCGATGGCTTTCCTGAATAACTGAAGCATGACTTTTTCACTGGGTATGGCTGTCAAGGGTTTGCTCTGTTCAATATTTATCTGTCCTTTCTTGCTATAGTGCTAAATTCCTAATATTCGACATATACTTTGTGTACCTGCCACCACTGACATATCTGTAGCATCACTTTCTGAAACACAACAGCAGTTGTTTAAGAGGTGTCATTCAGTCTGTCCTAATATTAGCCACTTCTGACCTTCTGTACTCAGCCATCCTTCCTGTGAAGACCCGCTAGGATGTTTAGATGAAAGTATGATTATCATAAATTTCATTGCAATCAACTTTTTCATGCTTCAAGGCTCTGCATCCTGCAGCACATCACAACCCTATGCTGTATGTATGTGCCTGAATAAGACTTGATCTGGGTATTAACCAGCAGAAGTGAAGGAGAGAAAAGCCTGGCAGGTCTATTTGGTCTACTCTCACAATTCAAGGCTCATCTGCCAATTTCCTTCTGATGCTGTTACAGACCAAGCGTTTTTTTATTAAAGTTAGTGGAATTAAATAGACTGAATAGCAGCAGAGAGACTAGACTGGACAAAAAGCTGGAGTCCAGCTTTGAAATAATATGTGTTTTCCCTTTCGAAAAAAATATGAGAATGTATACAAATGAGGTCTTTGCCCTTTTATTTCTGAATAGCAAATTTAAAATGCCTTGTATATTGTATCTGATCATGAGACACTAGGGAAAATATATGTATTCAAACGTATACAGCCTTGTCTTTTTAAAGACATTGGGCATTTCTCTTTTAAAATGGTTTTCTGAATTGCACTTGCACCTAAATGTGCTAGCTCTCTTGTTTCTTGAAATGTACTGAAGATTTAGGATTACATTTTCCTAATAAATTCGGGGTTACTTCTTCATTTGGCATGAACCATCACAGCTGTTATAAACCGAAAGGAACCATGATAACTTACAGCAGCTATTCTATAAATGTCAATAGTGCCCTTCAAAACTCTGTTCCCTGGCCTAGATTTACAGTTACCTTGGGAACAATTATTCTGTATTGTATATTTAGATTTTCGTCATCACATCTTTTCTGGTACTGAATCTCAGCGGTCACTCTCACTGTAAGATCCACAGTATGTAATATGACAGCAGATTTGTCCCACAGCGTAGTTCATGAGTAACAGAGTAAGAGGAAATTGCACAATTATTTAGAAAAGACAGCTAGAAGTGTCTCAATCAGAGTAATTATGGCAAGCGGATGTTCTTCTATTAGCTGTTGTTAGAACAGGAGAGTACTCCTTACCGTGAAAGATCTGAAGGTTTAATAACACAGTCGACGTAATAGTACAAAAGAAGACAGAGCCCGCTTAGAATAAAAGCAGAGAATTGTATGTTGTAGGGAAATAATATCATGGATACAATAATAAACTACTCAAGGAGGGAATAGGAACATATTGCCCCAGGAAGATCATAGAATTGTATAATTGTTTGAGTTGGAAGGGACTCTTAAAGGTCAGTTAGTCCAACTCTCCTGCAGTGAATGGGGACACTCACTGCTAGATCAGGTTGCTCAGAGCCCCTCCAGACTGATCTTGAGTGTCTCCAGGGATGGAGCATTCCCATATCTCCAGGAAACCTGTTTCAGTGCCCTTTTACAATAACCAAAAAACTTTTCCTTATATTCAATGTAAATCTCTTCTGTCTCCTGTCACAACAGGCCCTGACAAAGAGTATTTCTCCTTCTTTCTTACAGCCCCCCTTTAGATACTGAAAGGTCACTCTGAGGTCTCCCTGCAGCCTTCTCTTCTCCAGACTGAACAGTGAACAGCCCCTGCTCTCTCAGCCTGTTCTAGTAAGGGAGGTGTTCCATCCCTTGGATCATTTTTGTGGCCCTCCTCTGTATGCACTCCAACAGGTCTATATCTTTCTTGTACTGAGGACTCCACATCTGTATGCAGTACTCCAGATGAGAGCTTACCAGCACAAAGTAGAAGAACAGGATCACCTCCCTCGCCCTCCTGCCCATGCTTCTTTTGATGCAACCCAGGATATGGTTGGCTTTCTGAGCTCTGAGGGAACACTGCTGGCTCATGCCCAGCTTAACATCTACCAGTACCCACAAATACTTCTAGGCAGGGCTGTGGTCTACCCTTACATCCCCCAGCTTGTACTGATAGTGGGGGTTGTCATGACCCTCATGCAAGACCTTGCACTCATGAAGTTCTCCTGGGCCCATTGCTTGAGCCTGTCTAGGTCTCTCTGGATGGCATCCCATCCCTCAGGCATGTTGACTGCACCACTCAGATTGGTGTCATCTGCAAACTTGCTGGGAGTGTACTTGATCCCACTGTCAATGCTATTGGTAAAGATGCTGAAGAGCATCAGTTACAGTACTGACCCCTGAGGGACGCAGAAGGATTCACAAAAATAGTTTGACTATGGTATCTGAATATGATAACAAGGTAGAATATTTTCTTCTAAGAGTAAGTCTGAAAAAGTTTCCTACTATTGTAAAGGAATCTGAAAAAGATGTGTGTATATTTACAATGTAAGCAGCCTGTTCCTCTTTCACTCCTCCCCTCCCCTCCCCTCCCCTCGCCCCCC
>JACDJE010000070.1:4683612-4829280 GCA_016647715.1 Pavo muticus | reverse complement strand
TTCTTCCTCTCCTCTCCTCTCCTCTCCTCTCCTCTCCTCTCCTCTCCTCTCCTGTCATTTTTAAATCTCTTCAAATAGCTTCCCTTCTTAGACAAAATTATTTTTGGAGTCTAACTGTCCAACTTTCAAAGGATATTAGCTTGAGGAATGTGGCCCTCAAGAGATGGAGAAGTGTGACTGGAACCTGATTTTGAGATTCCCTCCCTGTGTTTGAAAGGCAGTGGAAGTTAGAGGTGGTTTATCCATCACCAAATTGGCACATCTTTGTAAGCAAATCAGACCTCTGAATCATTATTTCAGTTTTGACACAGATTTTCTGAGCAGATTTCAATTTCATCTCTGAACTTGCAACATCAGTTTTCTTTGTGGGTCATGGAGAAATGATTATAGTTCCTTGCCAAATTCTGAGTTGGATGAGTTATGCTTGTAAAGCTTTTTATGGATCAGATGAGCTACATGAGCTTCACAAGGGCTAAAGCAATGTTCCTTGACTGTGGATCCCCTCAGGAACTAGAAAAGTGTAATAAAAACAACTACTCTCTGTGACTACAGTAATTTTCTGTGCTGAAGCAAGCAGAAAAGAAATGGTCTCTACCCTCTCTCTGGGTCCCATTTGACTCTAGATCTCTGGGACTAAAAATCCAGTTTAGAACTGGTATTTTTTTTAAAGTACCTCTTGAAATTTGTGTTCCTGGTTCAATTTGTTGTTTTCAACACCCTCGCTCCCCCAGGGATAGTGACAGGTATGTTTCTGTACAGTGGTCTAGTTTCTGCCATTAAGGAAAACAACATTCAACCTTTTCAACCATCTCATTTTTTAAGTGACAGTGAATGGATCGTCCATATCTATGACGATTGTTGTAAGCAAAGGAGGGTCGGGCAGCACTGGACAATAATTTTATGTGATGCATGTTCCAACCTGATTGTATTATACAACCTTTCTGCAAAATTTTTGTTGAATAATTGAAAAATAAAACATCTTTATTCTAAAGAAAGTTATTGTAAAATACCACTTTTTATTATTATTAGTTTTATTCTTTTCCGTTTGCCTAGGTAGCTTGTTTTCTCGTTCCCTTTGCTTTTTAAATCTCTGAAATTATGTACAGAACATCATTTCCCAAACAGTACTTTGGAGGTGCAGTAACAGGAAAACCACTCTTTGTTTCTTCTTTACCTGTCAGTAATTTTTCCTCTTTACAAGTTCCTTTTTCATCCTTGCTTTCTCAACATCCCTTGAATAAAAAAGCCTTAGTATTCTTCTCCTTGCCTTGCAAGCAAAAATCTTGCTTGATTAATCATCAATCTGCAGACTTCCTCTGTTGCAATACCTTTTCAGTTGCTTATACACTCATAGCACGTTTATGAAATTTCATGTATCTTTCCAAGCATAAGTATATGCATTTCCAGGAAATATATTTTACAGACCAGTGGGGCAGATGTTCTCACTGGGATTAACAAATCTATTCTATTTTTGAAATTCTACTTGCTCTGTATCAGAGACAAATATTTTTCATTGCCACATTTTGATCTACTATTGTTTTATTATTTTTTAATAGGAATAACACATGAAAATTTTAAATTCACTGAAAACACACTAAGAATAGTAGCTTAAATTTAAAGTCCCAATCCCCTCAAATATATTACTCCGTATCCTTGTTTTGATGGAAAGATGCTTGAAGATGCTTAGTGAAGCTAAGCACGTTTTAGAAGTTCTCTGATAAATGGGTCATATACTCCTCTCTCTTCCTTGTAATAAGGTACATCTGGGAATTCTTCTTCAAACTGCATTCAAAACTTCTTTGGATGATTTTAATAAACTGCATGTCAGGATTTTCAAATCACTTGCCTAAAAAAATAATGAAGAAGAAGAAAAAATCAATTATGACAGAATACCTCATAGATATCTCCTCCAGTAAAAGCAAAGCCATGTTGAGTCTTTATTTTTAATAGACTAATTTTATATTTTTCTGCTGAAAATTTCAAATTGTCCTGTAAGATAAGGATCTACTCATCAAATAACAAAAGCAGTTGAAAAGAGGCACCTTATCAAAGAAGAATTTGAAACTTAGTCTGAATCAATATTTGCCTTCTCTGAACAAAGTTCTCTGCGCACCCTCATGACTAATCAAATGACCATTTACTGAAGAGCAACTATCTTAACTCCTCTGTGTTAAGTGCACCTACTCAAAAGAAAAGGTAATCTGTGATACTTCGGTCTTTGTTGTTTGTCTCTTTTAGAGACTGATAGTCAAAAGCTGTTTGAAGAAGTACTGAATAAGGCTTTTTTCCTCATCTCTTTGCTTAGTTGCACTTTGTCTCATTTTGTTGTTCTACTCATCTTATTCATTATTTACATGAATTCAGGTTAATGTGGGGTCCCTGTCTACATCACTAAATGGATCTGAATCTTAGAACCTTTAATAAAATTTTTAAAATAAAATTTTCAAAACCAGAGTGGTGTTTATTATAAAATAAAGTAAAATAAAATTACTTTGCAATTAACTTAGAGCATTAGTGGATACATCAAAGTGTATTTCTCAGTGTTTATCATCTTACATTCATGTGCACACAGTACTCTATTAAAGAAGGGATTACATCGCATCCAAGTCCAGCCGATGTTCTTTGGACTTTCAGTGACCCTTAGAGATGCTGAGCATCTCTAAGGCGTTTAAGTCAAAAAAGCAGAAATTGACAGAATGTTCCATGTCACACCTCTTGGTTTTCCAATCCATGGCAACAATGCTACAATTCTTCAAATGCATGTTTTCAAGTACAATAAAATTTCTTCATTTGCTCACAGAGAATTATTTTCTTGGCTACTGCCAGACAACTTGATGCATCATCATATTGTTTCTACAGCAATGTACCATTTTGCTGGGGCCACTACAGAATTCAGAGGTGAAAAGATGTAGCTCTGCAGAAAGTAAACTCACCTGTGTCACGCAGTTTGTTCTCTATTGACTTGAACTTCTCTCAGGGCTTGCAACACATACTGAACTGGGGCTGGCTGTTCTGTGCTGATGAGGATACTGTTGATTACCGTGCAAGAGTTTCTAGAGTCCCCCTGCTCCTGCCTCCTGTTGACACTATGAGGCATGTCCAAATATAGATAAATTGATTTTGGTCTTAACCCACAAGATACAGATTTCCATGGGCTCTGCATATAAGGCACCAAATTGTTACTTCCTTTACTTATCTGTTCTTTATTCTTTTATCTTGCTCTGTCTTTCCTTCATTTCAGAGCCCTTAACACCTTATTCACTTTAATTCACTTCTGAGGCCTTATGGCTATTAATTTTGAGTGAATTTAATACAGTAGTTTGGATTTGATTATCCAAGAGGATAGTATTTATGATGGTCTCCTTGGAAAAGAGAGACAAAATTCAAGTTTAGAATGGGTTTGAATGAAGAACTACTAAGCTGTTTTGGATAAATTTGGACTACTTCCTAAAACTTCTACTCACTACTAGTACCACATCTAACTAAACTTTTTTAAAATTACATATGTATGCATATGTGTGTATCTACATTTGTATATACATACACTCAAATTTGTAGCTTCTCACAATGAGAAATGTGATTATCTTGGTATTTCCTGCTGAGATCAAAAGGAGAAATTCCAGGCAGCTTCCCAACAGATTGGTGGGGTTTCAGGCCATGCTTTGTAGACCGGAGAGTTGCATATTAAGGATATTTATTAATTGTATAAAAACAGCAGATGTCAGCAAAGCTATAGAGGGTTAGAAACATTTTCAGTCTATCATCACTCAAGACTTCACTGCAGGATACAGAGATACACGAGTGCAATTTTTGTACCGAAGATGACTTGTTTTATCCATTGCAGATGAATCAGTCCTGGTTATATTTGATGTCTGGAGAGAGTTGAGCAGGAGCATACTCCAGAACCAGAAGTGATGCCCTTTTGTAAATACAGAAAAATAGTGGCCAACTGTTGTTCTGCAAGAATGGAGAAGGGGAAAACAAAAAACTGACTCAAAGTTTAGTAATGCAGACACTTATGTAAAGTCTGACTCTAAAAGCTCCACCACCTAGCGAGTGTCTGATTAAGCCCTCATCTGCATGACATCCAATTCAAGTAAAATTAAATATTCCATTAATTACTTTTTCAAGTTCACTACATGTAGCGCTGCCAAGGTAATGCAGTCCTGCTTGGCAATATGTGCTGCCTCTTGTTTTAGGTCTTTCTCAGCAAACATTATGGACCACACTGCACTTAGGTAGCAGCTTGATTGAACAGAAATACATTAGTGGCCCAGGCTGTGGGCTGAACATAAGCTGCAGTGATTTCTGTTATAGATCAGTGACAGTAATGCTAGATCATCAGACTTTTCTTTGTATTGCAAATCTAGATTCAAAATCACCTTTTTAGGTTCCTGACTGCTTCAGGGAGGCATGTTTCTCCTTGCCTGAGTGTTGTCTTCCACACAGAAATCGCCATTATTTCTACAGGAAACTTCTTCACTGTTTCTGGTCTCTGTACAAGTCCTTTGCAACTCTTTGGCTCAGTTAATTTCTGTCTCTTCTCAGACTCTACGTACTGCCCAGGCTTTCTTTCTGACACACCTAAACCTTGTAACATTCCATTCCTGTTTCTACTATTTATGTAAGTTTTGCATACATTTTTTACGAGAATTATTTTAATAATTATTAATAAACATCTATTGTTCAACAATCCTTATGTGTTACACTTTCCCCATGAGATGCCTTTATTTTTATAAGTATTTTATTGCATTTTTTGATACAGTTACTCATGTCCATCTCACAAAAATTCAGACATATCCTTGATTTCAGTGATATATTACCGGGTTGCTTGCTTTCTTGGAAATTAGTTTTATATCGGACTGAAAAAATATTTTTCAAAGCTGAATAGCCTTTTATTGTTGTTATTATTTTTGTTTCTAATTTCTGTAAATGAAGTTTTGAGGAGCAGAGCCCTCCTTTGTGACAATGCCAACAATAAAATTATTCTCTTAAATAAAATACCACCAGGAGTTGATTTAAAATGTGAAATTTTGCGAAGCATTGCAAAGTGGCAACAAAGCATAAGCAAAGCTTGTATGCTACACAACCCCAGAGATAACCAATCACAGCAGGGAATTAACTATAAACCATAAAGCAAAAGAAAAAAATAAAAGCCATCACATTTCCTTCCCTAATGAAAGTGGGTTTTGTCTATGCTTCTTTTTCTTTTGTCTTCTTTTTTTCAGCTTTGGAACCATCCAACAAAGAACTGAGCTAAACTACAATTCAGTGGTGGATTGAGGAAGACCGGGAAGAAGAAGAAATTCTGCAGGTATATCAGTGATAAAAAAGAAGGTCAGGGAGAATGTGGACCCTTTCCAGAAGGAAACTGGAGACCTGGTCACAATGGATAAGGAGAAAACTGAGGTGCTCAATGACTTCTTTGCCTCAGTCTCCACCAGCAAGGGCTCTAGCCACAACGCCCAAGTTGCAGAAAGCAATTTTAAGAAACGGGAGAAGGATGCAAGTGAAGAACAGGTTCAAGACCATCTGAAGAACCTGAAGGTGCACAAGTCCATGGGACCCGACGAGATCCATCCACAGGTTCTGAGGGAACTGACAAATGAAGTTGCCAAGCCACTAACCATCGTACTTGAAAGGTCATGGCAGCCTGGTGAAGTTCCCACTGACTGGAAAAGGGGAAACATACCCCCCACTTTCAAGAAGGGAAAAAAGAAGATCCAGGGAACTATAGGCCAGTCAGTCTCACCTCTGTGCATGGCAAGATCATGGAGCAGATCCTCCTAAAGGCCCTACTAAGGCATGTGGAAAATAGAGACAAGATGATTGGTGGTATCCAACATGGCTTCAGCAAGGACAAGTCATGCATGACATACCTGGAGTTACAAAATCAGTGGAAAAAAGGAAAAGCAACTGACGTTATCTACCTGGACTTGTGCAAAGCATTTGATACTGTCCTGCATGACATCCTAGTCACCAAATTGGAGAAAAATAAATTTGATGGATGGAGCTCTGGCTGGATAAGGAATTGGCTGGATGGTCACACTCAGCAAATTGCAGTCAATGGCTCAATGTCCAAGTGGAGACCGGTGACAAAGCGGCATTCCTCAGGATCGGTGTTGGGATTGGTGTTATTTAACATCTTTGCAGGTGACATGGACAGTGAGATTGAGTGTACCCTCAGCAAGTTTGCAGATGACACCAAGCTGAGTGATGCAGTTGACATGCTAGAGGGAAGGGATGCTATCCAGAGGGACCTGGACAGACGTAGAGGTGGGCCCATGCCATCCTCAGGAAGTTCACGGAGGCCGAGAGCAAGGTCCTGCATTTGCATAGGGGCAATCCCAAGCACAGATACAGGTTGGGCGAAGAATGGCTTGAGAGCAGCCCTGAGGAGAAGGATCTGAGAGTGTCAGTTGATGAAAAATTCAACATCAGCCGGCAATGTGTACTTGCAGCCCAGAAGGCCAATCATATCCTGGGCTGCATCAAGAGAAGCGTGACCAGCAGGTCAAGGGAGGTGATTCTGCCCCTCTACTCTGCTCTCGTGAGACCCAACCTGGAGTACTGCATCCAGTTCTGGAGTCCACAGCACAAGAAGGACATGGGACTGTTGGAGTAGGTCCAGACGAGGGCCGCAAAGATGATCAGAGGGCTGGAGCTCCTCCCCTGCAAGGGCAGTCTGAGATAGCTGGGGCTTTTCAGCCTGGAGAAGAGAAAGATCTGAGAAGACCTTATAGCAGCCTTCCAGTACCAGAAGGGAGGGGGTCTACAGGATAGCTAGAGAGAGACTTTTATAAGGGCAGGTAACTACAGAATCAGGGAAAATGATTTTAAACTGGAAGAGGGTAGATTTAGACCAGATATTAGAAAGAAATTCTTTACTGTGAGGGTGGTGAGATACTGGCACAGGTTGCCCAGCGAGGTTGTGGATGCCCTTTCCCTGGAAGCATTCAAGGCCAGGCTGGATGGGGCTTTGAGCAACCTGGTCTAGAGGGAGGTGTCCCTGCCTATAGAAGGGGGGTTGGAATTAGATGGTCTTAAAGCTCCCTTCCAACCCAAACCATTTTATGATTCTATGATTCTATGGTTGTTTTTCCAGTTCATTATTTGGTTTTGGTTGCAATTTTTGTCTTCTGGAAATATTTTTATTCTTTAGGTATTCAGTGAATGTAAACGACAGCAAGCATGACAAATGTTACTAAAAATGAATGCCCAAAGTTTGAGTAATTCCTCTGATAACTTCCCTCTCCAAAGGTACTACTGCAGAAAGAGACAGTCTTACAGCATTTCTACTATGGTGGATTTGTAGTTATTATCTCCCAATTGTGTTTGCAAACAGCCAGATTCAGGGCAAGTTACCCAATAAGTTTGTGCACCAGTTTATTTCCAATGACTGTCATAAAAATATTATCCTTATTCATCTGTGAGAGATTTTTTCTGCAATCTCATTTTCCATAATATCTTAAATGCATGATTTTCACTTACTTGCTTATTTAGGAGCTTGCAAGATTTGGAAGCAGATTGTTGAGTATGGGTAAGACCAATATGTAGTTTTTTTAACAAGACAGTGTTGATTTCTGTAGCTGTGGATATCTCTGTGTTTGAGCCACTGGTAGATGAAAATCACACTGGAGGCTAGTAAACAATTTAAGATTATGCTCCACTGTAAAGTCTGCCAGGGAATTAATCCCACAGGCAATTTACTGATGACAGAAGAAAGTAAATATGATCACGTATACAAATGCTTACAGAAACTAGACTGGGTTAATTCTATTCAGGCCATGAGATTAGCTCCAACTATAGCAGTTTTTTTTCTTTTTTTAATGGAAGCGTACCTACAAGTTGAAGACATTCCTCTAGCACATGAGAGCAGGATCGGGATCAGTAAGTTTCATATCAGCCTTATCTGTGACCTAGGAAGCAAGTTATGCTTAAGTAAAATACATTTTGTCGTAACATGAGTGAGACAGACATAACTGAGAGTATCACATGCAGATGTTACACACTTTCATGGCAGCTACTAAGACGTGAAGAAATATCTGAGTAACAAGAACTGTAAGCCATGTTTCTTTTTCAACTCACCTCTTCTGGGGTGTTTTGTTGTTGTTGTTACTGTTCGTTTTATTTTGTTTTATAATGCTACCCAATATGGCTAGATATTTCTGGATGTAGAATTTAGCATTAAATCTCCCACTCCACTGATAATGAGATGTACAACCTCTTCCAAGCCACCCTTGATTTTTCTACTGAGAATAATGCAACCATCCTTAAACTATAGCTGCATGCATACAACTCCGCTCTTCTCTTACAGGAAAGAGAGAAGGTGTTTTTATCCTACATTACTCTAAAGAGACTGTAGGTTGTTTTGGGTCATGGAGCAGGTCCCCAGCATCTTTAGGAACCCATCACAAAGAGGAGAATTCCCGCATGAGCAACCTCTCTTGGAAAGCCAGTACACAAGAGTATCTCAAGCAATATAGCAAACTCTATGAAAAATACGTTGTATGGGGCATTTTGCGAAATATTGAGCATTATTTTATTAAAAAAAAAAGTGTAAAAAAAAGTAACGCTGTTATGCTAATACCTCTGAATTCTGAAAATACTGGATTTACTTTGGTTTTCTTTACAGCCTGGTTGGATCTAATTAGGAGTGTCAGTTATTTTTAATTCCCAAATTCTCAGAGTAACAACAGGTCACTGTATATCATCCTAATGTAAGTGGTTTTATCTGACATGAGTCAGTGAGAGAGGGATAGATGCAGTGCCAGTATATCTATATCCAATACTGCTACATACGCCATAGCCAATTAGTAAGCTATTGCCTTTTGAAAACATTGATTCCATTCCTTCCTCAAAGGCACAGCAGAGAGATCATAAACCCCACTGGTTCTGCAGAGTTTCAGATGTCCTACAAATGAAATCCAGAGAGCAACTCTTCCAGGAGAGAGTCATACATCACAGCGGACTGCGTTTACAACCTGGGCAGTTGGTAAGCGTTTGTCCTTCAGTTACAGCTTGACAGAGCATAGATTAGGTAGGAAGATACACGTGTTTTCCAATATGGTATCATTTACATTAATTTTAATTATGTTGCAGTGTAAGAGCCCCTTCATACATGTGTTTTGAAAGACAAGTGTACAGCTTTTGGCAAGATCATAAGCACAGGAAAGTACTCATTTTTACAGAATACGCAATTCCCTGCTTCATGGCCTGGTGTGTGAGGACTCCACTTCTGGAGAGTGAAAGGCACAAAGCCTTACTGCTCTGCCTTGGTTTTTGCATTCTCCACACAGAGTAAGCTAAGGATAGTGAAACTTTCCTCCTTTACGTGTCACTTCATAAGATCTGGTGACAAATATTTTAGAATAGGTAGGATTTTCCAAGGATGTTGGTGGTAAACCTGTCAGTCTCAGTGCACACAGTTGGAGTTTCAGAAGCAAAAAACGCACTGAAGGAGATGATTAATAAAAAGTTATTAATCTATTTATATGCCTAACTGGGAATTGACATCTTAAACATTAATCTTTAATCACAGTGCTGTGCTTTGTTGCTGCTTCTGCCAGTGATGTCTCCTTGTAACCTTGGATGTTTTAACTTCTGTAAGAGCTAGTGTCTTTAACCTAGAAGTAATGCTTAGGATGGCACAGGCTTTCCTGAAAACAAGGAGAGAGCTGGGGAATGGATGCATTGGTTAACAGAATCAATTTGTTATGCAACCTGCTTAAAAATCCACTTGAAAGAATAGTTGCTATTGTTTTTCCTGAAATGCATGTGTTGAGTGACATGCTGGTATTCAGCTGATATATACAACAGCAGTAGAGGCATAAGGAAACCAAGCTTGTGGTTGCTTTATGAGTCTGTTTATTCCTTCTTAATGATGGTTGAATGCAGTGGCCAGTTTTGAACTAAATTAAAATTCCCCATCATGTAGGCTTCAGAAAAACAAGGGTGCAAATGGATGAAATAGACACAAATAAATGTTGGAAGTCTGAAAAGTAATCTCAGCGTGACTTAGGCATTAAGGAATCTATATCATGCTATGAATACAATAGTCTTAAGAAAAACTTGTAGCAGAGAACCCTAGCACACACAGGATACAAACATCTAAAGAAAATCATATTTCACTAGTTACCTATTACTCACAAAACTGTTTTTTTACTCATACCTACCTAAAAACCTAACCTATATTGCTAAGATTTTCCATCTCTGGTAGAGGTGAAAATCACAAGGAAACAGCAGTATTTCTTTATCCTCTCCAGAACATTCCATTCCCATCCATTCTTAAGCTTGGAGACCTCATATCAGATGACAGCCGTCTTGATCATGACGAAAGTGACCTTGGGTGAATCACTTATCTTCTTTTTATTTTCCATTTTAAAAACTGATATAATAATAATAGTCGAGTATGTACTTCAGGGGGGCAGGAGACTTAATTAATGTTTATGAAGTATTGTGAGATGAAGATCTGAGGATGAAAGTACTATGCAAATGAAAAGTATTATTTTTTATTATACCTTACAGCTATATAATTAATGAAATATTTCAAACCTAATCCCACACAGGCTTACTTCTTTACTATAAACTTTGATTATCTCCATGCACAAATAGCTGATACTTACCTTGGCCTGATGACATCTGCACCAAGGTCCAATCACTGATTTTTACTATCTTATTTGCCTTTGAATTCAAATGGGTTGCTTCCGTCACCAATGAATGTCAGCCAACGTTGGGTTTTTTTGGTATTAAATAACATTTGTAGGTGGCAGATAATGAAGTGGCTTTGTTTAATCTTTAAAAATAGTTAGAATTAGTAGAATTACTTAGCTATTTAAGCTTTCCTGGAATCTATGGTGTTATTTCTGTCTAAACCAGTGGAAGGTCTAGGCACCTTCACTTTCACCATGCTCTCTGCATGTGAGAGACTAGCTGTCGCCCCATGTTAGCTAAGGAAGGAAGGATAAACACAGGGCACAAGGCAAGTAAGTCCCTTCAAAGTTCCAGAGACCTTAGCAACAAAGAAGAGTGAGTTAAGGATTAGTTCCACTAATTGCATGGAGAGCAGTGCAGCAAACCCTGTTAAACGAAGTCCCTGTCTAGAGTAAGGAAATTTAAGAAGAGCTTCTTAAGGGAAAATAGAGATATGGAGAAAGAGACAGACAAGGACAGACTAATCAATATGTGTGTAAAGAAAAGCAAATTTGAAGGCAAAGGATGATAGAATACAAATTTCTCTAGACCTTTTATCCATTTTCTTTTGACAATGAAATTATTTTACACAGGTTTATCTTAAGACAGTAGTGAACTACTCTTGACAGAAGAGGAAGCTCTCCAGTAGCAAGTAGAGTTTCCAGCCTATGGCTTTGATGGCTTACAGGAGCCAGATTTTCTGTGTGAGCCTAGTATAGTGCAGGGGTGTCAGGGCAATTACAGAGCAGAGCCTATTAATGACAGACACTAGCAGACATACTAAAATTGTTTGAGCAATTATTTCCAGTAGGAAGAAAGAGAAAAGTAATAAAATGCCAAAACTTGTTACCTCTGTAAGAGGTCAGATTTTGCAATTAAAAGGAGAGGTACTCTGTTCTCCCCAAGTGCATCACTGAAATGTACTTGGAAAGAGCTTACCCTTCTGAGTCATCCTTGTTTCGGTGGACCTACAGGAGGACTGCACTAGGGGTGAGAGTAGACAAACATAGGCTTCACTGAGCTGCAGTCAGATTGCCAGCATATCTGGGTTAGCTACCCTAAAGTTGCTGCAATCTCTGTGCTACCATTCAGCAGTGGCCACAAACACTGGACGGTGATATCGACAAACTCACATATAACCCTGCATTTTTCTGACTGTCAAGTACAAGAGGAGCTTGTACAAAATTAATTTCTGTGTGTCATAGAATCATATGGTAGAGGGCAGATGATGTCTAAATTCTCTGAAGAAACTTACTGTCACTCACAGTATGGGATGCAGTCACAACTTGTAGTCTGTTTCAGGACTTCTAAACAAACAGGACAACCAGGAGCTTTTATCTCACTTTAGATCATGAGAATTTAGACATCATCTGTCCTCTACCATTTCTGTGTGTAAGGAAAAGTAGCCTCCTTGCTGAAAATATGCAAACCGAACATGTTCTGCAATCTTCATAATGAAAATATTACAGATTTTTATGCCCAAACATAGGTGATCAGAGGGTTTGGGTGTTTTACTGGTGTTGCTGATTCCTTTTAAGCCTTCCTGTATGCTTAAGTAGTGCGAGATTTTACTTTGGTCTTGTCACATAGCTTTACAGTTTTTCTAATCTCGATTATTCTCTATGTTTTGGAGGACTCTATTCACTCTATTTCAGCTGCACAAATGTTGGCTGAAAGGAAGGAAAAAGTAGTTATTCATAATCTCCAATGGCAGACAATACTTGCACTGTAATAAACCCCCCAAACTTAACAGTAGGAAACAAAATTCTGAATCTGAACAGACTGTCATCCTCAGCAATGACAATATAAAAAGGGGGCAGGGGATTGTTAGGGGGGCATAATGAGCAACTTGTTTCCATGGCAGCCTGTTTGGAAATCTATATCTTGCTGCAAACCCTGTTAAGAAGAACCTATTAATAAAATCTGCCCTGAGATCAGGAAAGGTACCAAATGTGATGGCTCACAAAACAATCCTAGCAGCAAAGATATTTTTCCCAGTTACTACATTCTCTTGTCCTTTTCACAGCACTGATGTCTTGCCAGTCTTATAGATACTCAACTATTTCAAACTTAACAAGATGCAGAAAAGGCTACAAATGGGTGCTACGTATCAGCTAGGTAGAAAAATGAGAATTTAAAGAACATACAATAAATTCTTCTCCATTCTTCATGTCCTCTCAGACAATAGGGTTTAAAATGAGTGTGATTAGACACCCCTTTGCTCTAGAGGTACTAGGAAATTAAATAAAATATTCGGTTTATAATTATGTCTGTATGTACGTCCTCCCTTGTTTTTATTTTTTGTCTTGCCATTCCTCAGAGGAGCTGATGAATGTTTACATCCCCTATATCTTCTGCTGCTTTTCAAAGTCAGTTCTACTCCACTGTCCTCAAACTAAACTGTCACAGAGAAATTCCCTATAAAGTATTGTATTCCAGCACAAAATTAAATGTTGAAGTTAAAATAAGAATACAGTAATGGACAGAGGTTTCAGCTATGTATCTTGCTCTCTGAATGAGCCATGCCTACCTTGGCACCCAATACAGAAGTGGACAGGCTCCCGTCCAGAAGGATGTGGGCAGACCGGAATTTGCAGCCTGGGCTGGCTGAACACATGCAAGCTGAGCAACTGTGAGGAGGTGTCATGGTTAATAGTCAAAAGCAAATATCTCTCTTGTCCATGGAGAGAGGAAGCCTGACTGAAGTTTGACCCATTATCTCTGATCCAGAATAACATCCTAAGAAAATCACACTTTATCCACAGATAGTATCTGAGGGGCACATTTGGACCCCTTTTTGTTCTTGCTCGTGTTCATTTATTAACTTCTGTTAACACGCCTGTGTTTGGTTAATCATTTGCAGTCACAGAAACAAATAAACATCTAGGTAGAAAGCTTATTTTATACCGTGGTTAATGGAGAGCTAAAATCCTCTTTTGGGTTTCATTGTTTCATTCTCAGCATGAGTCTTTCCTTTCTGCTTTATTTATATGAGAAACTCCTCTTGGCATCAAAAGGACTGCTGTGCTAGCAGATCCAATGAGAGCAATCCACGTAGTAGGTGATGGGAAAAGAAGCTGGGCCTGGATGAGTATTAATCACTAGTTGCAGTCTTATAATGAACATGGGAGCTGCTACACTTCTGCAGAATTATGTGTCAAGCCTTTTGCAGCCTGACAATACAGCTGTAGAACTTCTCCCTTCACAATTTAGTCTGTTGGCTGACTTTTTGCTTTTATGAAGATAATCAGTTGATCTTGATCCAATGGTTGCATGTGAACTGATAGGACTGCCCCATCCCTTGAAATACAAAAGGCCAGACTGGCTGGGGCCCTGAGCAGCCTGATCTAGTGGGTGGCAACCCTGCCCATGGCAGATGGCTGGAACTAGAAGACCTTTAATGTTGTCTTTCTACCCAAGCCATTCTATAATACCATGTCTGGCAACATTAAATAAAATGTTGTGCCAGAGGATGTCCTGACGGCCCCTCTTCCTTCCTGTGCCTCTTCCTATTGACTACTGCTGTGGCCAGGTCACCTGAGGTGGTAGGACTATTTTTGTAATCCACAAACACAAAGAAGCATCCTCTGTGTCTTGCTTCAAGAATTTGCCTACTGGAAGTCAGCATGTCTACTAGCTGGATGTCACATATAGGAAGAAAAAGCCAGGGAAGAAGATGATAGTCTGCATCATCTACGGTTTGCAAATAAGTGTGGGGAAACAGGATAAATGCAGTGGCTTCTCAATGTCAGTAAATACCTCCTTGCTAAAATCACAGGAGACACAGAAAAAATCCTTGGTAAAGTAGAGATTTATAGCCTCAGAATTATCAACGACTGCAATACTGAAAATGCCCGTGTAATTTGGCACTCACTCCTTTCCAGATGGGGTCCTTCCCTATTCGAGGAAATCAAGAATTGTTGTAAATTCTCCATGGTGTGTTTGCTTGGTGCAGGTCCAACAGCACAGGTCTGTGGAGATCTGCAAGGAGAACCTTAAAGCCTTCTCAGCACATTCTCTGCAAGTTTCCAACTTGGAAGAAGAGCTGTGTCAGAATTAGGAAATTTAGGCTAGTTGTTATTTTTCTCTAGGCACATCAGTCAAAGTACACAATTATGCACACATGGAATGTCTTCTGCAGAACCTGGATGTCCTGCTCCAGGTCTCAATTAGGGCCAGGCTGAGCCATGTACCATGCTGGCCAGTGGTTTCTTACTCACTGAATGGGCTAGCTATGACTTGGATGAGAGGAACATGTTTGTTTTTCCTGGGGCATTGAAATGTCTAGTGCAGATCTTGATTTGCAAGAATATTCAACTGACAGACCAGTTTTTCAGATTCAGGCTGACTTCATAGGCCAGACTGATACCCAAATGAAGATAAAAACCATCAGTGCCAAAGAAATTAACAGTGAGTGAGAAAAGAAAACCAGTCATAACTTTCAAGCATCTAAAATGAAATTACAAGACAGTGTATTAAAAAAATATATATTGGAGTGACATGTGAGTCAGAGAAATGGAAATGAACCATCTTCATTCATTTTTACATAATGCACAGAGACTTATTTTATTGGGCAGAAAGGCCTCTCTTTTTATAATGTTGATTGCCTTCATATCTCTCCTTAGAAAATGGAAACTTTTGAAAAAAATATAACTTAATGATGTCCTGATTTGGTATTTGCAGTGAGTGAGCTGATGGTCCTCTTTGCAGAACAAATAGGCAGACTGAACACAATGAATACACTGAATAGCTGAAACCTAAGTTGTTTTGGACTCGGACAGGAATAAACCTTTAATTGGTGTTGAAAAATAAACTGGATAGAGAAGAATAAATAATATATATGCCTTGTAGCAACACAGCAAGAAACTGCATATTTGTCTACTTCCCTTCAAAGTGGGCCTGTACATCATGTTCTTCCCACAAGTTCTGAAAGAGTCTGTTTAGGCTGAGAAATTGAAATCTCTCTTTCTAAAACAAACCTCCCTAAATATTTTTATATTAATGCCAGCACAACAAAACTCAACCTGTCTGCACTTTCTATGCAGCAGTATGTGTTACTGTTAGTGTTACTATTAATTACCAGTGCTATTTTTTACCACTGATGGTAGAAGGCTGTAGAAGATGACCTGTGAGCACAGCACACCACTAGTGTTGGACAAACTCTTCTGTAAGTTGCCTGTACCTTATTCTTTCAGAATAGAAAATATTACCTCTGTTTCATAAATGAGAAATTAAGAATAAAGTTAGTACCAAACTCATTTACAAACCTGCAGACTTTTTACAAATATGATGACAGAATCCTCTTACTGGAAGCTTGAGAGGCTCCGATCTCGGGGCAAAAATGCTAATAGACACACAGTGGTATTTGTAAGCATATCTTACAATAGTTTCTGAGAGGTTGTATTTAGATACAATAATATGTAAAGTACATAAATCACAGTAAGACTTTAAATAAATAGATAGATAGATAGGTAGATAGATAGATAGATAAGTAAATAAGTATAAAATAAATGTTATTTAGTCTTTCCCTTCAAGAAAATGTAAAACTAAATCTAACTCTATAGCATTTTCAGAGTCCCTATGAAGTCCAGACTGTTCAGAAGAAATGACAGTCACTGATTGGATGGCTGTGGGAGCAACTCTGACATAGTCTAATTGGTACATTGAAGAGTGATGAACAAAAAGTATCATTACATGTTCAGAAATCTATTTATTTCTTAGTTTTCCTGAAAGCCCATTATTGCTCCAGTTACAGAAATTCATCTGCTTCTTAATAAAATCTGCAAATGAACAATAATAATTCCATTTCCTTTATTAAAAAAAGCAAGAAGATGATAAATCATATATTCTAAGTGTCATTGTCATAAAACTTAACAAAGATAATTTATTAGGAATGGTTAATTTTTTTGGAACAGAGAGCCTTTATCTTGAAGCATGCTTTATTTTTCAATTAAATATTTAGAAAAAGTTGTTTCCATTGCTATTATTTGTCATGCCTTATTAAAAAACATTACACGATTAAAATTTTAAGATTCTTAAATAGATTATTTGAAGTGATTAGTAGGAGGAAAAAAAAATCCATAATAATTTGATTTAATTTCTTAATAATATTCACATAGAAATTATGCAGAAAAAGGTTATGGAAAAAGCATGATGAAATTAAAAATGGTCCTAAACTCTTCATACAGAATTTTTGTTCCCGAAGACTTTTTTTTTTTTTCCATTGGCAAGCTAATGAATATCCTGTTATTAATGGTTTACTCAAGCTTCCTCCAGAAACATCATTTTATTTTGAGCTAAACGTGATCTCAGTCTTCCCTTATATCTGGAATAATTATCCTATGTGGACAATTTTTTTTAAGAGTAACAGAATAGTGAGGAAAAAAAGACAAGGCCAATGTGCATACCAGATAGCATCTAACTATCAGAAGCAGAAGCAAGATCAGAGCGGTTCAACTCACTTTCAGCCATCTTGAGGTTGCTAAGGAAG
Source organism: Pavo muticus (assembly GCA_016647715.1). Lineage (NCBI taxonomy): Eukaryota > Metazoa > Chordata > Aves > Galliformes > Phasianidae > Pavo > Pavo muticus. The sequence continues at coordinate 4,812,098 of JACDJE010000070.1, read as the reverse complement.
CTAAATTCTGTCACCTATGGAGGCAGGCAATTGTTGCAGGCTGGCAGTTCACCCTGTTTTCAGATAATACCTGTGATAAATGGGATGCACTTTCTTCAGAAGATGCTTATGCCCCTAGCCTGGCTATAGCTGGAGCCTGGATATATGTAACTTCTAGATGGCAAAAAGAGAGCCAAGATGAATTCTGTTCTACACGCTTCTGTCTAGTCCCAATAAACAGGAATCTCTGCCTATTTCTAACATGGAAAATGATAATCAGAGTTGACCAATGTGACAAAAAGACTTTATTATGATAGGTCCATCAATAAAACCTGGGTAAGGATTTCTGGCTTAACTTGGAAAGTTAATGTGTATATTTTGCACAGATGGTTGCAATTTCCACTGACTCGTTCAGATCATTGCTCAAATGCACTTCTTTGAAACAATGCTTTTTTGTCTGTCATCCTAAATTTATGTAAACTGGATGTACAGTTTAACAGTTTAATTCTCCTTTTAGCCCCTAGTCCAGTATATGTAGTAAAATAATTCTAAGGACTTTACATCCTTGATGTGTAGATCATTGTTGAGAAAGACACAGAAAGAAAAAAAATAACTTGATATGACAACAAGGAAGACTGCATACAGTGTTAAATTGCACTCTCACTAGTGAAAATTCCTTTAATTAAAAAGATAAACTGTTTTCTTCAGAGAACAATTCCAAACCATTTAGATTTTACCTTCTGACAATATTATTTACACAAGCAACATCAGCCCATTCAGATGATCTTCTTCTCTGAATGGGAAGTTTGTTTACAAAAGACAAGCTAATAAAACTACGTCTCATTTTAATAATACCCCACAGTTGTGGAAGAGAACCAACACCAGCAGGAAAAAAGTAAAATCTATCTTGATGCTATTTACTTGAATTTTGTACGTCTTTTTCCCTTTGTGCAAGCAAAGCTAGACTCCTTTTTAAACTCGCAGCTCCTGACACCTTAACATGGCGACAAAATCTCAGTTTAAAAAACAAAACCAGAAATGTAGCCTCTAACTTTCTCTATTCCACATTCACTAATCCATGTGTAACACTCCCTGTGTTGTCCAGCTGAGTCTGCAGCAAGCTGCTGCTCTCATGTGAAAGATAGCATCAAGGCATGGCAGTGGAGTTATTACAGCCAGGGTCTTGTCTGATGGGGTGTGAAGTCAGCAGATTTCCACCCTGTGAGCCTCTAACGGTGCTTTCCTCTACAAAAGTGATGAAAGAGCAGTAGTTCTGCTTCTGTAAACCTCAGGTTTGTTTGTTCATTTGCTTTGCAAAGAGAAAGGAATGTCCAGTTGTCTTTGAGCAAGAAGACGCAGGGAAAGCCATTTGACCGTAGTCTATACTAAGTATCCTAGAATGATACTTACCTGGAGAATTTGACACCAGATTTAAGGAAGGAAGAAGGATGACATTTCACATATACTTCACTATAAAGAAGAAAATCTCTGCTGATTGCTGGTGGTCCTGGTATTTGTGGGTCTAGATTTTAAGCAAAGCTGAATATGAAGATGTATATGCTCAGTTTTAAAACAGTAGCAACTGAGTCTCATCTGGTTAACCCTAAGCTGAAACATGTGCCAAAGTGTCTGATCAGAGACAGGCACTGCTTCTGGGCTTTGAGGGAGTTTAACTAAGTCCAGCCTTTATAGAAGCAGAAATACTACTATCAGAATTTTTAGTAACAGTCACTTACTGACCTCTCAACTTCCCAAGAGAGAACTCATTCAAGTTTCTACAAAAAGTCTTGACTCTCTTCCATATGAAAGGAGCTGATGGTATAACAATGTCTGTGTCACAACTACAGAAACATCATACCAGCTGCTATTGTAAGCCTCAGGCTGATCTGTAGGAAGATGATAAAGACTTTGCAACCATGTGTCCTTGTAACATCTATCCTTTAAAATTTTATTTTTTTAATATTTTCTTTAATTTCCCTCTGATTTCTGTACTCTTATTTCTTCCAGGAAAATAAGTCAGTAATTTTAGACTTACATGTCTGCAGAATCAAGAAGTGTAAAAGAAAACACACAGAGAGAAACTGGGTCATGAGAGGGTTTGGTGGAAGTCATTCCCCCACTGTCCACTGAGAAGTAACTTCTGAGCAGGTTAGGCCAAGGGCTGAGTCTGTTGTTAGCAACTGGATTCTACTGAGCAATTCTGAAAAATTGAATCTTTGGCATTCCTTCTTAGAGAAAGCCTGTACAGTGGATGCTTCTGAGAAATGGAATGATGTTCCTAGAAATTTCAGAGCCTTGGATTAAGATTACGTCATTCTCTTGCTCTGACAATGGTCAAGCTGCCTTTTATTCATGACTCTACTTGGATGTCTCTGTTTCGGAGATCACATACGACTGAGAGAGAGGTTGGTTTATTTTCTCTTTTTATCTGTAGCTTCTGCCTTCTGTCTCTGAAGTTCATAGGGATCCACAGGTGGGCTTGCATGTGTACACATGAACTTCTGCTACTGGATAACCTTACTGATAGTTTAGTAGCCCTCATCAAATTTTTATGTCTTTACAGAATAACAGCTGCTATTCCTTGCTGGTCACTGAGATTTCAAAACTTAAGATATTTTGGTTTATTTCATTAAACTTAGTAGTTAAAAATCACTGTTAGTTTAATGTACTTGCACTCTTCACAGGACAGCATGGAAAAACACCCTGTGAACTTATTAACCAACTGCAGAAAAAAAGGCAATAAGCAATGGCCAAGTATTTTTCCAAATGTCCTCTTTCTTCATATGCTTCATAAAAGCAATGAGGATAAGTAATTCAATGCAAACAGTATCAAGGTATGCTAGAAACAGCTGCTCGCAGGATCTGAACCAGATTTTCATTTCATGTAGATTAGGGTAAATCTACTGAATTCAGTGGTGCGATGCTGATAACCTCTAAAGATTTTGCTGCTGCATTTCAGGTCTGATGCGTTTTCCTTACAATTTCCTTTTTAAATGGCTTGTAAATGACTTGTGTTGTAGAGAGAGGAGGAAGAGATAGTCAGCTCATTCTCTTGGACTGTGTTTGTGCCAAGACTATTTGAATAGTCTGCATTGGTAAATCTGGGAGTTAATCTTCAGCAGTTACTACTGATACCAAACTTTTTTTACTCTTTCCCAAGAAGCACAACACTTCTCCTGTAAATATCTAGCAAAGTTTCAAGATATAATTTTTATTAATTAGAAATTATATATATGAGAAAGATTGAATATAAGAGAAGTAGGCTGATTATAGATATTCCTTATCAGTCAAAAACCTGAACACTTGCTAAGTCACATGTCACTAGGCAATATGGAAGTGGTGTCCATTTTTATGGATGACATCTTAAAATGAGCACTAACTCCTACTCTGTCATATACAATTAAACTGTTTTGAATTACTGACAGTTTAATGTCAATATAAATAACAAGAAGCATTTCCAACAATAATTGCTACCTGCTTACTTCTGCATGTCTGTTACTATCTGTGGTAGTCCCCGTGTCTTGCTTAAAAACACCTTAATGTGAGGCTACTCTTCGTAGTCACACTAAGGTAAATATTTGCAAATGTTGGTAAGGACCCTTAATATCTGTGATGTTTCTGAATATATGATTTCAGTGTCTCTTTGTGGGTTTTGGTCAGGATTGATTTGTTGCTATGCTTTTTGTATCTTAAATACTTGAATTTTAACCATGTAGAATTGAGTATCTTCTAAATATTCCTGTAAATCTAGTAATATGAGAATTTAAGTTACATTGCAGATCTGTGCAATTGTGACTTCTATATCTGTTTCATAGGACAATTCAGATAGAAAGGGTCTGGAGGTGATCTCTATCCTGACTTACTGCTCTAAGCAGCTTGTTCAGGGCATAATGAAGTCAGATTTCAAACATCCACGGATGGATATCCTGCAAATTTTGTATTCAACCTTTCAACCTTTCCCTCCCCCCCTCCCCCCAGTTATGCTCACAATGAAAAATCTGTGCCTAATATCTGGTGACTGTAGTGACAGAATGACACCTGGGATTGGTTGAGGCGAGGGCCTCATAACACAATGTGAAGATGTTGTTTTAATAAAGCCAGAATAACAATCGCACCTTTGTACAAAATACTGGCCTCACCTCTCAACAACCCCTCAACAACTTCGCACCTCCCTGCCCCCTCTGCATCAATTAACATAACAAGTTTGGTTGTGGACCCTTCATATAGCGTGAGGGTTGAAACTAGGTGATCATTATGGTTCTTTTCAACCCAGGCCATTCTATGATTCTATTATAAAATTCCGATAAGCACACATGACTCGGTCCCATCTCCTTAAGAGTATAAATCTGGCCTCTGCAACACTCTGTGGATTGTTTTGGTGGATTGATGGGTATGACTCATCCCTCTTTCCCAGGTAGCAGGGCTTGCTTCACACCTCATATGTGATACCAGGTGAATTGTTAATTAATTACTCTCTAGCCTTAAGATGGTTAACAGTAACACAACTAGTGATTTATCAATGGCAATTCAGAATCTGTAAAACTGTCACCTCAATCTATTTTCAACTCTACAAACTTTCACTGTTTCAGTGAAAGTCCTGTGGGTGCTCTGGCGGGCAGGCATTGATGCTATTAAGTGGCTGTACACAATCTTTTAAACGTAAACCATTGACCAAAACTGGGACTAACCTAACTGCACCTAGAATCCTCTCTAAGGAGTTCAGAAAGCAAGGGAGTCCTTTCTGAACCTTATGACTCACCATGAGTTCTTCCCAACTAGCCACACATCAGACTCATGCCCTTAATGTAACTGTCCTCTAGATTTATATGTATATGCATATGTATATGTATATGCATATGTATAATAAGAAGCATTACTGAACTGTATGAAATCTTAGCATATATTGTTAATCCTTTAAATCTCATTCTCTTTTTCTCCTTTGTTTTTCATGTTTTGTTTTGACTATGAATTATTCAGAGACCGAATTTTCTCATTCATCTTTGAAGAATCTAAGACAATGTTTAAGAATCTCAGTACTGGTATTTCAGAGTTAGCAAAACAGTGATGATTTTTAGAAATAATACCATTGTTTTGTGTCAGCTAAATTCTGCCTAAAACAAAGACAGATTACTTAATTCTCTCCAGATATAGCTGTTGAGTACCATTGCATATAGCAAAAAAATGAGAGGTGATTTAGGCTTAAAAGTGATTATTTAATCCAATTGTAGCTGAAGAGAGGATTTAAGGTACATGAAATAACTGCATTTGTCATACAGTTATATTTTATAGTCTTTATAGGAGTGTGAAGAGAAGTCCAGAGTATGTTTTCTTACTTGTATTTGCATTATAAAGTCAATACTTGATATGATGCAAGAGAAGATTTCTCAAAGGCATAATCTCAGATAAGACATGAAAGCAGTTAAGCAATATAGACAGGTCCTTGATAGGCTTCTTTGTACATTTGCATACAATAGAGAGCTAGTTTACGTGAATTTGACAACCAAAAACATAGTGCATATTCCTTCTAAAAGTGATGCACCTGTCAAAGTCTTGTGATCTAAAGAAGGAAAAGATTCAGACTACTTGAAATAAGTCATATACTGTTTGTCTTGCATTTTCCGTTAAATAGCTACATGTCTTTGGGAAAAGTGATAGAGACAGGAAATTTAATCTGCTGGATGAACATTGATTCCTTCTGTCAGAAGTAAATAGCATCAGGATTTCTAGTGAGCTGATGTTTTTAAGAAATTTTAACTTCAAAAACATTTACAAATTTTGATTCCTAGATTGGAAACTGGGTACCAGCTGTGAGCAGCTGTCCTGAACCTACATGTAACTTTGCTGTAGACTGAGGCAAGTCCTTGGGCATAAGAAAATGTCTGACTCACACTAGCTCTCAGCAAAGCCTCATCTGCATGCATTCTGTCAGATGAGAATTCAATGAAAACAGACATAATACAGAAGTGACCATTACCTGAAAAGCTAGCCTCAGCTAACCGACAGATAGGTAGTCAAACACTGAGTGTGACACAAATAATGTTTGTGGCCAATATTTAGGCAGCAAATCAGCACTATTCAAAAAATCATGAAGCAAATATGAAACATGATAATCGGCTGTAGCTAGTGAACCTGAATATTCAGTTTAGCTAACTGAGGAGATCTTCAGGTTAAGCATATAGATCCCATCCTTCACTTTCTGCAGAAAGCTTCAGAGGAAGAACTTCATCTATGTGTCAGTCTTGCACTTCTCTAGTATGGCTCAAGGTCTAAAAAATCTCTATGACCATATAGTTCTGTCCTAACTGAGGTCTAAGTTACCAGAGGTAGCAAAGTTTCCTCATCGATGTGCACTCATACCACTGGTCTAGCCATCTGCAGGGGGCAGTCATGACAAAGAAAGAGTGGGAGTGGTTTCACGTAAGTTTGCATACCTCTGTAGGAGAACGGCTCCATCTCAGTGTAACGCTACAGCTGTCCTACAATAATGGCAAGAATCAACCTGATTTTCATCACAGAGAGTCAGTCTTCACAAATCAATGAGATTTTTCCACAATGTGCTGCAGACAAATGTGCTTTGTTTGACATTGTGCAATGGGATTTGTCCAACAGATTCTTCCCAAAAATTAATGAAGAGAATAAACTGTCAAGAATAAAATCAAATCCTTTCAATGATTTAATAGCTGATTACATGCTAGGAAATTAAGGGTGAAGTGAGATTCTTTCTGAAGATTCACAGTCTGTGGAAATTTGTAGGGACCTATGTTGAAGCCCATCATATAACTTGCTCTTGTGGTTGCCTGGCAAAAGAAATGGATTGAGGTGGCAAAAATCCGATAACATTATGCTAAGCAGAGTGGTAAAATGACTGTGTAGAGTAGCAGAATCACCTCTCAGCACTGCATGACTGGACACTCAAATGGCAGATGAAATTGGGTACTAATAAATATAGAGTAATGCAGACAGAGAATGCCTACCCTCAATGCAAATGGATGCACATAAAACTATCTATCAAAATGCATCTTGGAGAGGTAGAAGATAATCTCATGAAAATGTCAGTTCATCACTCAGTACTGAATAAAGAGAATTAGTAGAAAAGAAATACAAAGACAAAACAGTAAATGTTGTGTCACATTATAGATCCACAGGGTGCCAAAATCATGAAATGTAAATGCATTACTGGTTATCAAGTCTTAGAAAAAATGATACAGAAGCACTAAAAAAGGTGTAGAGAATGATGGTAAGAATGAGCGAAGGTATGAGTGATTTCTTTTAGTGGGAGATTAAGTGAAGTAGGACTCGTGCATGGAAAAAAGTGTAACTAAACAGTACAGGGTATGGATGTATGCAATCATCAGTGAAAAGAAATAAGAAATGACAAATTAATAACTATTATTTACTCTTTCTGATAACACAAAAATGAGGGGCCGTCAACTGAAATAATTAAAAGGTGAGAGAAACCTAATTTTTTTTTGTATAAACATACATAAATATTACTTTTTTTTTTTTTTTTTTTTTTTTTTTTTTCCCTACCAGCTCTTTAAAATGGTGTATTAAACCCAGAGATAGCTCCTCTGGCTTAAGATATTTTTTTGATAATATATATCATTGTATCTGGGACAGTAAATAAGATATAAACATACTCTGCTTGTCCTGTTCTTAGGTTTTTCCTTAGTATCCATGGCTAGACAGCATTTTGAGGGGCTATACAGACCTTCAGCTATAGCCAGTCTATTGTTCCTACAAAGCAGGTACCAAAAATCTATACATTTGCAGACTTTCCAAACCAGAACTGCTGTCCTTACTACTCAGGCTCAAACTGAATTCTTCCATCCTGATATTTCTGGCTCATGTGGTCAAGGTTTCCAGGTGTTTTACTTCAAGCACTTAGGACTTCCAGATAACCATTATGGGAGAGATAAAATCTCCTTGTGGTGTAGACATTTGTTCTTGTATTCCTTTCTAAAAAGCATTTAGTTAGTCAAGAGTTAAGATATATCTCATATACTGAATGGAGGACAGATTCTGTTTGAATGCTTTGTGTGTGTGTGTGTATTTTTTTAATGACAACTTCTCTTTAATTAAAATCTGCGTACAACCCTAGTACTTATTCTGAATGCCTCCTAGTTTATTTTTTTTCTGGAACTATCTTCTACAGATTTCTTCTGCAGAGAGAGAAAGCTCCTCTGTGAGTGATGCCTGTCTTGTGAGGACTCTAAGTTGAATGCAACAGAGAAGCAGTTTTCACCCTTTTGAACTTTCCTTTTAAACTGGATGTCTTACTTTCATGAACCCTGAAAAGAGGAGTCATCCCCAAACCATATAATTTTGCATCAAAAGCACAATACGTAATCATGAGTAACCTGACAGTAACTCACAGGCAGGTGCACTGCAAGAAAGAAAAAAAAAACATGGTTAATAAATCAAGCTTCTATTTCTGATGTCTATCATCAGTTATAAGTAGAATAAAAACTGATTTATTCTGGAAAACATCTTAACAGGACACATTACTTTGTTTTCAAGTTGCTGTTTACATAAACATTAAAACTACAACTAGATATGAAGAACTACTAAAAAAAAATCAACAAATGTTGTTACAGAACAGAACATCTTTTGACTACAACATAGTTTTACACTTAGCTTATGGCCATGGCTCATATCTTTAAAAAGATGAGGTTGCAATGATTTCTTGATTTACAAATCCATTCATTATGTGCATTGAAAACCACATTTATTTTGGCAATGAAAGCTATTGCTCCTTTTAGTATTTCAAACATAGTCTAGATAGAAGGAAACAAAGGCTAGATTTTTCTTCTGACGAAACTACCTTCAAGAGAATTGCTAATTAATTTCAAGCGATAAGGGTAGAGCTTACCTTCAGTCACAAGTAGGCAGTTCAAGACTACACAAGTTCTGTAGCACACAGAATCTTTATTACTGATGATGATGAACAAGATAGACAAAAAATAGCTAAACTCTTAAGATTCCAAGTTGCTAGTAGAGCTGATAGCCAGGACAATTCCTCCCATCCACTCCACAACTGAACATGTATCTATGGAAGTTACCAGGAGGTAATGAACACAGAAGTGAAGTTAACATTTCTTTTTTAAGAATCCAGTAGATCCTTTTTATTATGCTTTACTTTTCTGTTCCCCTTTCTTATCTGAAGTGAAGTCAGCAAAGTACTCCAAGGACCCTCGCTCCCATATGTTTTGATTTTGAGGTACAAACCCAATTTCTAATTGAGTGATACTCTAATAGGCACCTTTCCCATTCTGTATTGCTTAGAGAATATTTTCCCCTTGACATATGGTTATTATTATGCTGCAATTTATTGGTAAACAGCCATTTGGTTGTTTTTAGAAGTTATTTTTATTACCCTCCAAAAAAGGTCATGTATGATTATTCTTGTTGCTTTCCTTAATTAATATCAGTGGCCAGGAACTTAGGCAACATCCAAAAAGTAGCACTGAAACTTTATTGTACTAAAGCTTAGAAGGCAGAGAGAGTGTACTTGTCAAGGCATAGTACAGATCTGAGGCAGCTACTGTGTGGTCAGTACACAGGTTACTCTCTCTACTGCTGTACATCCAGCTCTGATGTGCTGTACTACATTACACCAATGGTCAAAAGCTTTTTATGGTTATGACATGGCTTGATTTTACTTCTTGAGTCAGCAGAGTTATTTCAAAGATACATTTCTTTCTGTAATTTAACTCTTTGGAATGAACAGAAGTTCACTTTTATGTAGATGGCTTGTACACTACTAAGTCCCTTTGTGTAATAGCTTACAGATATCTGAACTCAAATCTGTTACTATTAAATTCCATTAAAAATCCAGCCTCTCTGGATTGTAATTTAAAATATAGATGGTTACAGTTAAAACTCATTAATTCCTCAATTCATTTCAGAAAGTTTGCTGTCAACAAAATGCACATTCAATAAGCATATCACATGAAAGCTGAGACTGAAGAGCCAATTTTAACATACTGATGTGTGGTCTGTCTGAAAAGGGAAATGTCCACTCCAGGTGTATTGTTTGTTGTAATTTGCTTAGATTTTTTATTACTTAAAATATGAGCTGCTTCACAAGAGGTGTATTGATATCCCATCCTAGATTATAAGAAATAGAAAGGGGAAACGTGAGGGAAATGTCTTCAAAAGCATGGAAGAACCATCTGTACATTACAGTTTTACCGAGAGTCACTGTTATTCTCCCTGTAACATCTTGAGCACACAAAACACTTCCAAGTACACTCCTTATGGGAATTGCTACCTAATGGCATTTCTCTAACCACAATGTTTTTAATGATACTGAGCAGGTAACTGCATGCCACCCTTTCCTTCCAACAGGGCATCAAACATAAGACCAATGAGCAGAACACGTATGGTTCTACTCTCAGTTTATGAGACTTATAGTGGAGCCCCACAACAAAGTATCACTTTTTTTCTCATCTTATTTGTACTGCCAAGAACAGCAGGAAAGAGAAAAAAGTAGGAAGGCACTTCTGTACTCTGCATGACTGTATAGAAAGGATCTTTTGGCGCTGGTCTTTCTCTAAGGAAAGATGGAAAGGAAACCTGCCTCTTTGAAACCTGCTATTTCCAGAGCTCAAAATTTGGAAGTGAAGCTTTTGATTGTTATTACTATTTGCTTTTCTTTTATACCAGCAACATGTTCTCCATGGGTCACATATATGTGCTGGAGTCAATACACATGAGAGGTTGAAACTACACTTCTAGTTTCTTCTTCCTCCAAGTAAGACTCATTCACTCACCTAAACTGGGAAACCAGGTTTAAGCTGGGACTGAGGCAGCTGCTTTTTCCTTTCAAATTTTGAAATTTAATGAATGCAAGTTTCCTAAATGTATTTGTCTGCTGATTATGGTTTTCTTTGGTAGCAAGACCTCAGAAATTTAAAAGAAAAAAAGAAGAAAAAACTATTGTTCTCATTCAGAAAAGAAACTACTTTCCTTCATTGTTGCAATATCTCTTCCTGTGCTGCTTTCACATTTCATTAGTCCATTCTTTTCTCTTTCAACTCTACCAGTTTTTCCCTAAAAAAAAAAACAAAACAGACAAACAAACAAACAAAAATCCCACCTTTATCCTCAGCCTTTTCCACTACTCCATATAATCTTTTAAGTTCTTAGTCTGTGGAGTTTCTTAAGCCTAAAATCAAAGGAGTGGGATCAGTAGTTACAATAAGGATGCTTATCAGCTGAAGAGAGGGGAAAGAGAGACTTCAGAATTTATCCAAATAATTCTCTTCACCTTCACACATGTTGCATTTCTGGGTTTCCCACGGAATATCTGTTATTAGATACCCTTCTTTTGAAGCTGAAAAGACATGAAAACAAATAACAGAGCAGTTTTGTTCCTGCAGATATGTGTTTGTCCATCTTTTAAGTCATGTTCTGAACACAAGATAATAAGTTACTGAGAAAAATAAAGGCTAAGAGAATAACTCTACAAAATCTGGTGATAACAAAATATTGGGACTGAGAACAGCATTTACAGCAATGGTGTAAGTGCTTTTCCAGAATGGTGATTTTTGAAAAAAAATAAAAATAAAAAACAACAGTACATGCACAAGCATGTCAGAGTTCTCTTGCTCATAACTATTAGATATTTTCAAATATTTTCACCCTACAAAGATGGGAGAAGAAAAAGAAAAGGAAAAATACAAAAAAAAAAAAAAGTGTATCTTTCTAATTCATATCAGTTGCACTAAATTATTTCAGTTAAAATGCAAAACAAAGGCAAATGAGAGAAAATTTGGATCTTTTATTTGATATTTCCAAAGTCAAGGATTTCACAGCTTTCAGTTCAAAGTATATCATTTCGACACTTAAGAGGCAAAATATCTCTTTCATTTTGCAACGGGTTTTGTTTTAAATGTTCTTTTAACTTATTTTATAGCAGTACTTGAAAATCTCTAACTACTAAACAGAACACTATTCTATCTAAATTTAATACTCTCTGAACTAACCTGAAGACTCTAAGTATTACAGACAGTAAGTATCAAAATGGTAGAAACCTCCCCTCCTGCTTCTCTCCCTAACTCGTTTCCTATTTCCTTCCTTTCCCTTCTCTCATGTAAGTTACTTGTGTAAGATTACAACAAGATAGAGAGTGTTAATCAGTGATACTTTGGTTATTTCATGAAGAAACATTCAGAACTAGGGCCAATGTGTTGTGATTGTTTGTTGGTTGTTATTCTTTTCTGCGTTATTTATTTTTTTGTTTGTTTTGAGTTACCTCTTTAAAAAGAAAAGGTGAAATGCAAGTCAAAGGCCTAAAACATCGAACTTCTTCAAAAAGTAAGTTCATCCCAAGATAATTTGGTAACAGACATGCAAAGCATGGAACACTTTATTCTGTTTTATGTAAGTAACTTCAAGTCCTGATAGCATCAAATGAAACCTTAAGGTGCACTCTCTGTGCATAATTCACTTTATTCTAGTCTGTATTGCATAACTTAGATATTTAATCACATTCATGCAACCTGCTCTTGTGATGATGTTTATGCTTACAACAAAATAGAAATACTGTTTTAAAGATCACAGCACAGATGATTGGCAAAATAAATCAACTTGAGGGAAGCCATCGAGAAATCTTCTTGGATTTTTCATACACTGCTTTAACTTTGATCACAGAGATCAGAGTACTCTGCTGGAAGAGTATATTGGGAATAGTTTAAAATATTTAATTGAATGGAGTAGCAGGAGGAACCTCCCACATGTACTTGCAAACATATTTTGGGAAGGTGGGATAACACCATAAATACTAGTTGATTATAAATCCTTTCATTAACATACTGTATCTTCTTAGGTACAGAGCAGCAGAAAATTAGGTAGCTCTTACATATTTAAGAGTTTGAAGTATTAATCAGGAAAGAGCTTATTATTATCAGACCAGAAAGGATGCAGAGAGAATAGTTAAACAGAGATTAGCCAGAACACATTCCCCAGTGTAAACCAGATGTTCATAGAATCATAGAATATCCTGACTTGGAAGGGACCCACAAGGATCACTGTGCCCAAATCCTGGCTCCACACAGGACCACCTAAAAATCAAACCACGTATCTGAGAGTGTTGTCCAAATGCTCCTTGAACTCTGGCATCTAAGTGCTGTGCGCACTGTCCTGGGCAGCCCGTTCCATGCCCACTGCTCTCTGGTGCAGAACCTGTCCCTAACCCCCAGCTGCCCCTCCCCTGACACAGCTCCATGCCGTTCCCTCGGGCCCTGTCGCTGTGACAGAGAGCAGAACTCAGCGCTGCCCCTCAGCTCCCTGTGAGGAGCTGCAGCAGCCGTCGGGCCTCCCCTCAGCCTCCTTTTCGCTGGTCTGAGCAAACCAAAGATCCTCAGCTGTTCATCGTCCATCTTCTCCTCCAGAGTCTTTACAGCCTGTGCAGCTCTCCTTTGTACACTCCCTAATAGTTTTATGTTGTTTTTGTACTATGGCGCTCAGAACTGCATACAGTACTCAAAATGAGTCTGCATCAATGCAGTGTAGAGTGCCACAATAATTTCCCTCACCCGATAGCAATGTCCTATTTGATGCACCCAAGGATACAGTTGACCTTACTGTCTGTTTGGACACACTGTTGACTCATGTTCAACTTGTTGTCAACCAGGACCCCCAGATCCTGCTGCTCTCCAGCATCTCATCCCCCCTGCCTCGATCCTACTGGTCAGCATGACAAACGAGACCAACAAATGCATCTTTTTGATATTAAGGCAAGATTTAAGTTCATTCAAACTCCAACTTGCCTCGGAGTCTATATCCATCAGAAACCTCTGCTTGAACACATCTCTGTAGCTTGCCTCAAGGACCAGAATTATATTAAGCAAAGTTCTGGGCTCTCTCTAGCTTGACTTTCCAGGAAATGCTGAGCATTATTAAAGACTTCTGTCAAGAAACTCCTTTAGAGGTCATTCTGGACCTAAAAGTTTGTCTGAAACTCTGGGATAGGATCCACAGTAAGACTTAGAGCTTTAGCCCTCTTTTCTTATTCTGGGAGGTAAAAGGGTTAACTGTCTCTTGTTTTGGGGCTGCCGGATAAACTTCCTATAAACTAAGCCCTGGTAGAGTTGCACTGTGTTCTGTCAAAAGGGACAAGCACCCTCTTGGCTAGCGAGCAAAATGCTGAAAGTATAACACTGAAAAAATGCCGCTGTCTTATTTCTTTGACCATGTGCTCAGAAGAGAGTGCAAACTCCCAATTCATGGAAGGTACTTGTACTTCTGAGCCTACTATTGGATGGATACAGTACTCAAAAATAAAGACCATGTCAAGAATGGATTCATTTCAGACAGCTTGCAGGGTACCACAAGCTGCTGGATGGTAGCTGCCCCAGGACAATAACTACTGCTGGGAAAAGCAGGAACACAGCACACACTGGTCATGAGCTGCCCTTGGCTTTCTCAGGATGGATACCCATATTACATAGAAGCATAGAAGAGATAGTTTAAGTAGTACTACTTCAGTCCACCAGCAAATGATTTCTGCATGTTGGATAGCATCCAGCGTAGAGGATCAGTATAAAGGAAATAGGTCATGATCATATAGTTGCACCACTTCCTCCTGGATATAATAAGTACAGGGGGAAACTGAGCCATGCATTTAACCACAAGAGTTAATATCTATGACTATCTGAATGTAGATCAATGTATAATTTAAACTGTTTATTTTCCTCAGCTTTCAACAAGTTTCTTATTCATTGTTTTTGAGAAGCTAATCTTCTCCAGATTGATGCGGTGGGGTTTTTGTTTTGTTTTGTTTTTCCTATTGGGAAGGCATTAATGATTCTACTAAGCAGTTAGGAAGCATCCAGCTGTTAAAAGTCTTTAATTGGTGTGCTGTTCTTCAGCTCCTAGGGGCTGGGGAAAAATAAATAATCTAATCTTTTAGAAATACCATCAATAACTGTAGCTGTTATTGAAGTCAAGGTGAAAACAAATAATTGTGACCCCCTAAAACAAATGATTCCGAGACTAGGCAATTCAAGTTCTGTGAAATTGCAGTGAGATATCCAGAATTTTCCATGCTGAATCCAATGATTTGACACTAACACTTTAACACTTTGTCATTAGGACCTAAACTACTGGGAACCACATCACCAGTAACCCTGAGAATTGATCTGAAACGTTGTGATTTATTTCCCTCATTACACTAGAACTTGAAATACACCTTTATCCATCAGCTCATTCCAAACTTTGCTTTACATAATAATTGAGACTTCTGTGAGTTTCAGTAAACTGAAGACTGATACCCCAAAAAAGCAGTGGCTGAATTCCAGCCACTGAATTCCAGTTTCATCAAATATTTTAATTACTTGAATAATTTCAGCAGTTCAGTCATTCTCTGACGAGAAAGACATCAGATCCTCACCTGGAATCTGGATTCTTTGTCTGTACATTCTGCAGCAGCTTCATGTGAACAATTTAGGGGGAGTTTGTACTGCCGTCTTATATACAGGCAGACAAGAGTACAATAACCTTATGGCTGCATGGCATGAAATTAAGTTCTATGTATTTTATATTGTTCTCAGGTTTTCTCTCTGCTGTGACTGTTTTAATTTGCTGCCACTCAGTGGCATTGCCAAGATTGGCTCTGGAAAGTGATTGATAGGAAGAAATGAAGCATGGAAAAATAAAAGAAGGTGTAGGAAACACTGTAGAGTTATGAGAGCAATAAATTGTGAGGTGGTTCTGGAAGATGAGTGGTCGTTTCCCCAGAAAAATATCTCCCATAATCTCTTTGCCTCCTGTTTCTCAAGACATGTTCACCCGGTATCATCAGCTGTTGTTCAGCTCCATCTTACTGCTTACCGACCAAGGACTGACTGTTAAACTACTGATGCACAGTATGACTGATAGCACTGCCATGCTTTTCCTGGCCAGTGCAAGCTGAAGTACAGGAAATCCCTGTTTCTGCCCTCATGCTCTGAGGCACCTGAAACCCAAGTCCCCAGGACACCATCTTGGCCTGGGCAGAGACATACCATCCATAGAGGAAGACCATGATTTTCCTGAGTCTGACCCTTCTACAGTACAGTCTTATTACTCAGCAAGGTACAAATGAGATCACATGGAAGTTAAACCCCTATTTACAGCGTTTACTGGGTTATGAAGAGATAAAAACATAACACATTAATACCTTCACTGAACTCTTAATTGAGAGGTGAAGACTTTCCCTCAGTTAATGAACAGCTCAGCCCTTAAGCCAGAGGCATATCCCAGCAAGCCTCATGTCTTCCAGGATAGATTATTGCTCTCACCTTTCCTTTCAATCCAGCTCTCTGGACACTTGTTATCAGAGCTATCAAGGAATGTGAATGGTGTCTCAGTAGAGATATCAGTAGAGAATGTATACTATTAGATTCAAAGCATATCTTAAAAACTTTTTTTCCTTGTAATATGCTGGACCACTCTATGTAATGGTTTTTATGCCATGTGATACATTTTAGCATCAGGATGTTGCAGTGGGAATGCCCTTGTATTTACATGAGATGTCACGATAAATAAAGTGCTAATTCTTTCATCCCTTTTTGTTTCCTTCTCTGTAGATATCAATTACATTGTGATCATAAATCTACATTTTTGAACACCCTTCATCATCCTGAAGTAATGTCTTTTATTTTTATTTTCTTTTTCTTGCTACATTCCTGTCTGTTATCTGGAGTAAGCAGCAATATGAGCTTTCTTGCTTTCTTCACAATCACCTTTTACATGCCTATTAACAGAAGTGCATTAGTTAGGCAATGTGTCTGACATGCCCAGTGGACCCCACACAACAAGCCAGAAATACAGAAGTAACTGGGCTGCTGTGGTTTCTCTATCTCCCTGTTCTGTCTTATCTAATCCCTTCAATCACATTTTCTATCTGCAAGATAGTGATCCAACCTAAATGAAGGTGTCATTATAAAGCTTTTAAAATTAACTAAGAATGACAGAAGGCAGTGAAAAATGTTGTTACTCTCCAAAAATTCTGCCTTTCTCGAAGGCTTCTACCTCAGCATTGCTGATTTTACAAATCAAAACCTAATGTAGGTGCAGCAAACCCAAGCCAGAGTGGAAAATTGAACTGCATTATTTCCCCATCATCAGAAATAGAATTCCTGCAGTCACAGCTGAGCTGACAGGTTTATTAGTGGTGTGTGAAGCAAAACTGAATCCAGCTCATCCTTCTGTGGCTATATTGGTTCTGCAATGCTAACAGTAGTAAAATCATCATTCCTTTTATCACTTAAGAAAAAAAGAATCATCAAATGCAATTCAAGGAAATTCAAAGAAACCCAGGAAACTGATACACTGAGTATGATGGTACTGGATTCTACGATCTCTGTGCTTGCTATGTTTGCATTCAGAGTAGCAGTTTTTCCTTCTAATTGTTCCTGTATTTGTATACAAATAAAGTGTAATTTAATGACACTGTCTTCCTTGGGGAGTGAAGCTGCATTTGTAATAGCTTTAGAAGAAAGCAAGAAGGGTCTCTGAAATAACTGAACCACCACCACTCTGAATCAGATGCTGGAACAAACATTTAACGCACTGAAAAACAGGAGAAAACACCCAAATGGATGACATGAACCTTTAGGAAGCAAGAAGTTACAATGAAGTTGTAAAAATGAATGTAAAAAGACAAACTATTAATAGGTCTGAGAAAGTCTGCATGTGTTGGTAAAGGCCTACGGCACATAGGTTTGAGATTTTGCCATAAGTTGCCACAAACAAGAATGAAAATTTTTTCATTCTTTGAACAATGACAACCACAAATCATTACACAACATAACACATTACTCCCTCTATACTTCTGATGTGTTTATAGCAGATTTGGGAAGAAAAACCTTGTGGAATCATTCTGCTCTCATTCTCTCATCTTGAGTCTATCTTTAAAACTGGAGTGTGAGAACGTCAGTGGCTGTTTGTTGCTGAGGAAAGATCATCTGAATTCACACTGTTACATGACATAGCACAGTTTTTAAAGCTTTTTTTTTTTTTTTTTTTTTTTTTTTTTTTTTTTTTTTTTTTTTTTCCCTACCAGCTCTTTAAAATGGTGTATTAAACCCAGAGATAGCTCCTCTGGCTTAAGATATTTTTTTGATAATATATATCATTGTATCTGGGACAGTAAATAAGATATAAACATACTCTGCTTGTCCTGTTCTTAGGTTTTTCCTTAGTATCCATGGCTAGACAGCATTTTGAGGGGCTATACAGACCTTCAGCTATAGCCAGTCTATTGTTCCTACAAAGCAGGTACCAAAAATCTATACATTTGCAGACTTTCCAAACCAGAACTGCTGTCCTTACTACTCAGGCTCAAACTGAATTCTTCCATCCTGATATTTCTGGCTCATGTGGTCAAGGTTTCCAGGTGTTTTACTTCAAGCACTTAGGACTTCCAGATAACCATTATGGGAGAGATAAAATCTCCTTGTGGTGTAGACATTTGTTCTTGTATTCCTTTCTAAAAAGCATTTAGTTAGTCAAGAGTTAAGATATATCTCATATACTGAATGGAGGACAGATTCTGTTTGAATGCTTTGTGTGTGTGTGTGTATTTTTTTAATGACAACTTCTCTTTAATTAAAATCTGCGTACAACCCTAGTACTTATTCTGAATGCCTCCTAGTTTATTTTTTTTCTGGAACTATCTTCTACAGATTTCTTCTGCAGAGAGAGAAAGCTCCTCTGTGAGTGATGCCTGTCTTGTGAGGACTCTAAGTTGAATGCAACAGAGAAGCAGTTTTCACCCTTTTGAACTTTCCTTTTAAACTGGATGTCTTACTTTCATGAACCCTGAAAAGAGGAGTCATCCCCAAACCATATAATTTTGCATCAAAAGCACAATACGTAATCATGAGTAACCTGACAGTAACTCACAGGCAGGTGCACTGCAAGAAAGAAAAAAAAAACATGGTTAATAAATCAAGCTTCTATTTCTGATGTCTATCATCAGTTATAAGTAGAATAAAAACTGATTTATTCTGGAAAACATCTTAACAGGACACATTACTTTGTTTTCAAGTTGCTGTTTACATAAACATTAAAACTACAACTAGATATGAAGAACTACTAAAAAAAAATCAACAAATGTTGTTACAGAACAGAACATCTTTTGACTACAACATAGTTTTACACTTAGCTTATGGCCATGGCTCATATCTTTAAAAAGATGAGGTTGCAATGATTTCTTGATTTACAAATCCATTCATTATGTGCATTGAAAACCACATTTATTTTGGCAATGAAAGCTATTGCTCCTTTTAGTATTTCAAACATAGTCTAGATAGAAGGAAACAAAGGCTAGATTTTTCTTCTGACGAAACTACCTTCAAGAGAATTGCTAATTAATTTCAAGCGATAAGGGTAGAGCTTACCTTCAGTCACAAGTAGGCAGTTCAAGACTACACAAGTTCTGTAGCACACAGAATCTTTATTACTGATGATGATGAACAAGATAGACAAAAAATAGCTAAACTCTTAAGATTCCAAGTTGCTAGTAGAGCTGATAGCCAGGACAATTCCTCCCATCCACTCCACAACTGAACATGTATCTATGGAAGTTACCAGGAGGTAATGAACACAGAAGTGAAGTTAACATTTCTTTTTTAAGAATCCAGTAGATCCTTTTTATTATGCTTTACTTTTCTGTTCCCCTTTCTTATCTGAAGTGAAGTCAGCAAAGTACTCCAAGGACCCTCGCTCCCATATGTTTTGATTTTGAGGTACAAACCCAATTTCTAATTGAGTGATACTCTAATAGGCACCTTTCCCATTCTGTATTGCTTAGAGAATATTTTCCCCTTGACATATGGTTATTATTATGCTGCAATTTATTGGTAAACAGCCATTTGGTTGTTTTTAGAAGTTATTTTTATTACCCTCCAAAAAAGGTCATGTATGATTATTCTTGTTGCTTTCCTTAATTAATATCAGTGGCCAGGAACTTAGGCAACATCCAAAAAGTAGCACTGAAACTTTATTGTACTAAAGCTTAGAAGGCAGAGAGAGTGTACTTGTCAAGGCATAGTACAGATCTGAGGCAGCTACTGTGTGGTCAGTACACAGGTTACTCTCTCTACTGCTGTACATCCAGCTCTGATGTGCTGTACTACATTACACCAATGGTCAAAAGCTTTTTATGGTTATGACATGGCTTGATTTTACTTCTTGAGTCAGCAGAGTTATTTCAAAGATACATTTCTTTCTGTAATTTAACTCTTTGGAATGAACAGAAGTTCACTTTTATGTAGATGGCTTGTACACTACTAAGTCCCTTTGTGTAATAGCTTACAGATATCTGAACTCAAATCTGTTACTATTAAATTCCATTAAAAATCCAGCCTCTCTGGATTGTAATTTAAAATATAGATGGTTACAGTTAAAACTCATTAATTCCTCAATTCATTTCAGAAAGTTTGCTGTCAACAAAATGCACATTCAATAAGCATATCACATGAAAGCTGAGACTGAAGAGCCAATTTTAACATACTGATGTGTGGTCTGTCTGAAAAGGGAAATGTCCACTCCAGGTGTATTGTTTGTTGTAATTTGCTTAGATTTTTTATTACTTAAAATATGAGCTGCTTCACAAGAGGTGTATTGATATCCCATCCTAGATTATAAGAAATAGAAAGGGGAAACGTGAGGGAAATGTCTTCAAAAGCATGGAAGAACCATCTGTACATTACAGTTTTACCGAGAGTCACTGTTATTCTCCCTGTAACATCTTGAGCACACAAAACACTTCCAAGTACACTCCTTATGGGAATTGCTACCTAATGGCATTTCTCTAACCACAATGTTTTTAATGATACTGAGCAGGTAACTGCATGCCACCCTTTCCTTCCAACAGGGCATCAAACATAAGACCAATGAGCAGAACACGTATGGTTCTACTCTCAGTTTATGAGACTTATAGTGGAGCCCCACAACAAAGTATCACTTTTTTTCTCATCTTATTTGTACTGCCAAGAACAGCAGGAAAGAGAAAAAAGTAGGAAGGCACTTCTGTACTCTGCATGACTGTATAGAAAGGATCTTTTGGCGCTGGTCTTTCTCTAAGGAAAGATGGAAAGGAAACCTGCCTCTTTGAAACCTGCTATTTCCAGAGCTCAAAATTTGGAAGTGAAGCTTTTGATTGTTATTACTATTTGCTTTTCTTTTATACCAGCAACATGTTCTCCATGGGTCACATATATGTGCTGGAGTCAATACACATGAGAGGTTGAAACTACACTTCTAGTTTCTTCTTCCTCCAAGTAAGACTCATTCACTCACCTAAACTGGGAAACCAGGTTTAAGCTGGGACTGAGGCAGCTGCTTTTTCCTTTCAAATTTTGAAATTTAATGAATGCAAGTTTCCTAAATGTATTTGTCTGCTGATTATGGTTTTCTTTGGTAGCAAGACCTCAGAAATTTAAAAGAAAAAAAGAAGAAAAAACTATTGTTCTCATTCAGAAAAGAAACTACTTTCCTTCATTGTTGCAATATCTCTTCCTGTGCTGCTTTCACATTTCATTAGTCCATTCTTTTCTCTTTCAACTCTACCAGTTTTTCCCTAAAAAAAAAAACAAAACAGACAAACAAACAAACAAAAATCCCACCTTTATCCTCAGCCTTTTCCACTACTCCATATAATCTTTTAAGTTCTTAGTCTGTGGAGTTTCTTAAGCCTAAAATCAAAGGAGTGGGATCAGTAGTTACAATAAGGATGCTTATCAGCTGAAGAGAGGGGAAAGAGAGACTTCAGAATTTATCCAAATAATTCTCTTCACCTTCACACATGTTGCATTTCTGGGTTTCCCACGGAATATCTGTTATTAGATACCCTTCTTTTGAAGCTGAAAAGACATGAAAACAAATAACAGAGCAGTTTTGTTCCTGCAGATATGTGTTTGTCCATCTTTTAAGTCATGTTCTGAACACAAGATAATAAGTTACTGAGAAAAATAAAGGCTAAGAGAATAACTCTACAAAATCTGGTGATAACAAAATATTGGGACTGAGAACAGCATTTACAGCAATGGTGTAAGTGCTTTTCCAGAATGGTGATTTTTGAAAAAAAATAAAAATAAAAAACAACAGTACATGCACAAGCATGTCAGAGTTCTCTTGCTCATAACTATTAGATATTTTCAAATATTTTCACCCTACAAAGATGGGAGAAGAAAAAGAAAAGGAAAAATACNGCAAAGTGAAGCTGATAGTCTGAGAAGAATATGCTTGGTAGTGTTAATTTTTGTCAAACTGTACTCATAAATAACTGCCATACTGTGAATAAAAGCTTGGATGTCATCCAAGAATTAGAGATCAATAACTGTAATTATGCTATGTGAGCAGAAATCCTGATACTGATTTAAATAGGGCAGAGATGTTACGTATGATCAGAAGTAACAGTTTAGGAAGGACCTTTTTATATATACACATTATTCTATATTGTAATCTTGCTTTTATGAAGGAACTCTTCATACAAAACTACGTTTTCTCAGTAAGGAAAGAGCAGTACTTTGGAGTAAAGACACCATAGAAACCAAGTCCTCAAGCTAGGTGAGTTTTCATTATTTGCTGTTGAACAACATTATTTCATTCTTAATTTGACAAATCCTTTTGGTTTGTTATGTTGCCCAAAATGTCAAATTCTTAATAAATACATGTCATCGAATCATCATAGAAAGGCTTAAGTTGTAAGAGATTTAAAGCCCACACAGTTCTCACTCCCTGCCATGGGCAGGGCTACCAGCCTCGCTTTGAGCATCTCCAGGGATGGGGCACCCACAGCTCCTCTGTGCAGCCTGGGCCAGTGCCTCACCACCCTCTCAGTAAGAAATTTCTACCTAATATCTAGCCTAAATTTCCCCTCCTTTAATTTAAAGTCATTTTTCCCTTTTTCCAATCACTGTAAAAATTCAGTCTTCCTCCTGTTTATAAGCACTCTCTAAGTAGTGGAAGGCCACAATGAGGTCTCCCCAAGCCTTCTCTTCTCCGAACTAAACAAGCCCAGTTCCCTCAACCTTTCTTTATGAGAAAGATGCTTCAGCTCCCTCATCAACTTTGTGGCCCTCCTAGGGAGTGTAAGATTCTACATGACCTTATTGTTCTTTATTTATGCCAACCATTATTTATTATGACCAAATGCTTTCCAGGCAAATGTGTCTCCTGATACCCTTCTGAATTAGGATCAAGAGCATCAGAAACTATAAAACACAGACAAATATTCACCTACTTATTACTCATTTAGGTTATAGCAGTAACCATCCAGTTTTCAGTGACGTGCCTTGCAATGAACTGAATGCAGGTTTAGGGGTCCCTGTGGTATTTAATGATATTAATGGCACATGATACTCTACAACTGCAAATAAACCATTCTAGTTGAAAGTTTTTCATTAATTTTATACCTGTTTTTATGACACTAGATTAGTTACTTTCTGCCACTGGAGAAACAGAGAATGTTAGTTATACTGTTTTTCCAGCAATATCAACCATTTTTTGTGTGTTCATGACACCTGAGGCCTTTCTTTTCTCATTTGAGGTGGACTTGATAAGTCTGACTGACCCTTTTTCTCTTCATTGCCTCTACATCTAAAGCAAACAGAGCTCTGAAACGTATCAGCACCTAGAAGAATCTAAGAGATTCGTGGCGCAGAGACTATGATGTGATTAACCTTTCTGGCCACTGATGGTCCACATAAATACGGTAGAACAGGAACTCACAAACCTCCTGGAGAAGGGAAGAAGTTCCAGTGACATTTCCGGTAGGCAGAAGAATGGTGTAAGACTAAGCTTGTCTTCCTTTGCAAAAAAGACAGAGGTTATGTAGGTTTTCTGCTAGAAAATGAAGAAATTAAAGGGATATTTTCTTCAGAGCATCATTGCTTCATCCTTTATAGATCCTTTAGAAGCACATGTGTATAAATACCTAGGAAAATGTGACCTGCCTCATTTTGAGGTATTTTGATGTAATTTGGGGAGAAAATATAAGTCCCTGGGAGCCTGTACACATCTGGATAACAAAGAAAATACTAGTATATCATTAATGATATTTTTCCTGCAAATAAAAAAATATTGTGAAACCAAATGTTTAAAACATTGGAAACGTTGCATTTACTAATAAATGGACATTAGTGCAGCTGAAAAGCTGTAGCCCTCCAGCACAGTTTGTTTCAGGACTCTTGTACCAATTTTCTGCCCTCTTGCTCCTTCACGCACTGCAATTTATTCATGATGAAACCCTACCAGAAACTGGAAAAAAAAAAAGTTTTTTCATTATCTGCTGAAAAATTGAACTAATTTTTTTTTTTTTCTAAAGAGAAATATTTTTGAGATGACAAAGCTGTGTTTACAGCATTAAAAATATTGTTTCATTATCTTGTTTCATACAGTCCTAATTTGAGTCCATTCGCATGGATTCATTTAGATGGCAAAGAATCAGATCACAGCCTTGATGCTGTACACATAAAACATATTCCTTCTTTGGAAAGTTCAGTACCTTTTTGACAATGAAATTAGAGCAGAGTCAACCATGTTTTTCCAGTTAAGAGAATAGGTGTTAGTTTTGTTCTTGAAAATGGTCACAGTCATAATATGTGTACTGTGTGTGATATAGTGCTCATGTCTCTCACTATGTCTGTGAATACGGCTCTCTGCCTCACAGGTGACATCCTCAGTCCTGTTACTGGATCATTCAAGGAGAATTTAATGATTGTGCTTGATCTGTAAAATAAATTGCTGCATTTTAGCCTAATAAATACTTATGGCATGTGACTCCATGGAAAAAAAATTATTCATGACTTGTTCTTATTCTAGTTCCTCTATGTTGCAGAGGTATTTGAGGTCTGTTTGAACCTTTCTGCTTCTAATTGTAGCTCAGCAGCAAATATGAGAAACCTGGAACATTAAGGAAGCCTTACTATCAAAAAAGTATATGATGTTCACTAACTAAATCTTAAGAAATAAACGATTATATCTTTCAATATTCAATTTCAATAATAAATGTGTCTGAGAAGTTTTTGTAAAAAGAATGGACCTTCCTGTGGGAGTATTCCACATGCCTTGCAGGATTGCTACACACATTAGACTATCTTATGTTAGACTACAAAAAAAACCTAGGCTTTACTATGTTACCCCTGAGATATAAAATAAAATTGTATAGTTTTAAAATTATTATTGCTAATAAACATAAACTCCAGTGGGATCACAGATTATGTTGTTATCATACATAGCTGGATAGTTGGTTTCTCAGTCTATTCCAGTTTCCTATATTTGCCTTTGAGGAAATGCAAAGAGGCAGTCACTCTTGCCATAAATCTTTATTCTGAAAGATAGTAAATTTTCACAAAGGGCTATACTACCCTGTGATCTTCCCACTTTCTTTCTCAAAGGTAAATGTATGCAAAAGTAAATTATATTGCTCTCTTCCAAGATTTAAAAGTCCAGAACAAGACAGCAGCCTGGCATGATGTTTAACATATTAACCTTTTTTAAACCTGAGGGTAAGCCGGTATCTATTCATTTTCTCTATTTTGCTATTCTAAAATTGAAGTCTCCAGAATTGAAGGATGCCCTTGTAAATGTCTTCCAAATACAGAGAGAGAGTCCCAAATGAAATATTTCCTGGGCATTAGGTGTGGCCACATTTTCTGAGAGAGCAAATTGACATAATCTGTAACCAAATTTCAAACTGTTTTAAGACATTCTTTATCTCCCACACCTTCCATTCCTGTAGGATATTTCATTGGCAATCCAAGCCAGGCTGAATATCTTAATAATCATATACTGCAGTGCCAGTGTGACATTTCCACAGAGAGATCATGAAATGAATGCAGTTTCCAGATGCAAAGGCATACAAAAATTGGATAGCTCGCTCCTTTAAGGGGAAAGTTTGCTCTCTCTTAAACACTTCTAGCTGAATCTAGCTGATTATTTATGAAAGAATAGGAATCAGTTACA
The DNA here is from genome assembly GCA_016647715.1 of Pavo muticus. Taxonomy (NCBI): domain Eukaryota; kingdom Metazoa; phylum Chordata; class Aves; order Galliformes; family Phasianidae; genus Pavo; species Pavo muticus. Next base: position 4,786,157 of record JACDJE010000070.1, on the reverse strand, counting down.
CATTTAGACAACAAAACTACTATCCCTAATTTGTCAACTATCATCCAAAATGCATCCTACCATTTCTTCCTACATTACCAACACTTTAAAAAGTTGAATGCAATTAGTTAATTCCCAGTCAAAATATCTTTCTGCTAAGACATCTGGGGACAAACAAACACAAGGACAAAATATGCCAGCAAAATGGTTCAGAATTTATTTTTACTTTTTCACATTCTGCAGATGAAGGGCACCAAGTATCTTATCACCCTCCAGTAATAATCTCGAGACCTTGCTGACTCAATATTATTGCCATTCAATGACAGCTGAGTGACAGCTTTTGAATAACGACAGCTCATCAGCAGTTTACAAAGATCCCACAAAGCGAACCACTAAATTCAGAGAGCATCAGGTATGCCTTCAATCTTGGCAAAAAATGTTCTTCCAAAAACGCTTGTGCATGTTTGAAATTCTTCTGATAATTAGTAATATGCTATGTAGTGACTGAAGGATATGAAAGTAAGAATGTGGAAGTGTAGCTGACTTCAGCAAAATGATAATCTCCAAAATAAAAAATCTCATGAACAAAAGGTAGAGATATGAAATCATGGAAAATCCCAAAATAAAAAGAAAAGTACTGTTAATAACGCTTTCTGCTCTGCACACCTGCAACAGCAGAGAACTGTTTCTGTCACAGCAAGCAACACCACACTGCCTTAAAAGCAGTCTGCAGATCCCAGTGATAAAATTCAGTTCACTTAATTCTTCATTACTGGATTCTACCGTCCTTTATAAACCATTTTCTTCTTCCAAACTGGAATACTGACAGATCTCACTGAGTAAACTCATGATCATGAACTCATCACATGATCAGTTTTTACACTGGGTATATGCACTATATATTTATTTGAACTTGAGTCTGGTATCACATTTTTCTTCAAATAACAATGAGTTCTGGTGGATGTTCCAGACACATCTGCACATTATTTACGCAGTACGTAAGTTTGACAGAGTTTGATGTCTCCCTATAGTAAAATCAGAAGGTCCTATGAAAGTCAAAGAATTTAGCTGCATGCAATCTAGTTACATAGAAAAAATATATATACATATATATATATATATATTGGCCAGAGAAATAATAGTCCAGCAAGAGGGGGATTCATTTCCCTGGGCCAGTCCTCTGACCAACTTTACAGTGTCCATGCCCTCCAAGAGTCTTTTGTGCAGTGGGTCGTGGCCTGTTCCACACTGGGATAAAACTCAGTGGCTTTAAGTCCCTTATAGCTGTGAGTCTCTGGTAATCTGTACATTACATATGTACTTCCTAGAGCAGACTTCTCAAAAAATGTTTTATTCCAGATAAACACAAATACTTGTACATGTATTGTTGCTAACAAATTCTTTCCTATTTATTTCTTTTTCTTCCCATAGCATCTTATCAACAAATAAGGTGGGATAAGGAGCAGCCCACAAATTGTCCCTAAATATTATTTTTACACAACCAATTATTATTGGTCCTTGGTTCTGCTAAAAGGTATTTTGCAGAAAGCTCGCAGAGAAATGTTGCCATATACTTTTGAAGTATACCTTCAAAGTAGTCCCTGACCTCTATGAAGAACTCACATTTAGGAAGAAAGACAGGACATGCGGAGGCAGGCACACTCAAGAGCATTCCCATATCGGTCCTTGTTGGTCTGATTTTGTGTGGTGTCCTCCAACTGAAAGCAGGCCTGTGATGCTCTTCTCCAAAGTTTCATCTTTGTCCCCCATTCTTGTTGCAGTGGACTGTGGTTTGCAGGAAAAGGTTTACTGGGGGAGAACCTAAGCAAGTATGACTCAGCTTAACTCTAGTAGTATCAGTGGCGCTGTATCAGCTGAGGCTCCTGGGAGATTATTTGAATTGGCTTGTTCTTTTCACTGGTAAATGGCTGGAATAATCCATGATTTATATTAACGTGGCTTAATATTAACAACTCTACAAGAGACAAAAGTCTCCAAAGCTGACTCTGGCTTTGTTCAAAGAGGATATAATTGTGTGGACTCTGGAGGATGACTGTGGTTGAACACAAAGGGAAAATTATCTTTTGTGAGGAAAACTTCTGTTGTTTTTTTTTCCCTCTTGCATAACTTCCAGCTTATCCCCCCCCCAGCCCCCCCAAAAAAAAAAAATTGTCTCATAATCCTCAGCTTCTGTATGACAGACATACTAAAGCGCATAACTTTTTCAGAATAAATGCTAAAGGGGTAAAAATTCTTTCAAGTTGGAAAAGGAAGAATAGTTTCCCTCACAAAAATAAAGTTTCACCTCCTTCCTACTCACCTACTTCCTCAGTTCTATTTCCTCCTTCTTTTATCACCTAGAAATACAATAGATTATGCCAGTGTTAAATGTCAGTTTATTAGGCAGGTTTTTTTTAAAAAAAATATCTTTTAGCTTTGCTTTTAATTCTTCTTCTTCTTCAACAACAACAACAAAATAAGTGAGCAGTGTAGACCACTGAAGGACAGAATGTTCTTAGTACAAAGTTGTGTGAATCTTGAAATAAATAAATAAATAAATAAATAAGTGATGGCACTTATTATTTCCCTCTCCTGACCCTGCAGACCCTAGTGTAGAAGCACTATTTTACTGTCACGAATAATATCATTAAGCATCCTGTAAAAAGTCATTTTGTAATCCAGGGTGTTCTGTGTATTTTTTGTTTTAATTTGTATTGCCATTTGGCAGGCTGAGCTGTTCACCTGCCTTGCTGCTATTCTCTCTGTTCACTTTTCTCCATTCTTCTGTTCCACATACGCTATCAATCTGCAAAGAGCTGGCATTATTTCATGGTTCTTGCAGGGCAGTACATCTTGTTAGCTTTTGCCTCAAAACGCTTTTTGTATTGTTTCTCTTACACAATGCATGCAAACCACAGTGTCAAAGACAATTACATCACAGACCTAATAATAATGTTTCAGTGTTGGAGAGGGCAGTGATCTTTTTTTGCCTTGGACACAAAGTATTTGGCTTTGTCAACTTTTCTATTTAGAAGTTGGATTAGTATCCATAAAGGAGCTCCCTTAGGCCCTTCTCACTTAAGTATAGCTTACAGACGCTGAAAGTAATTCTACACAGAGCTCTGCAGTAGTGTCAACCATCTCTTACTGCTTCTCTTGTACAGAATTCATAGCATTCATTCTATGTGGAAAGTCACGATCATTCTGCAAATATGAAACCTGAGAAATGAGGAGATTAAATGAGCTATTTTAGTTCATCCAGAATTTGTGTAGTAAAAAACATAGGACATTAGTCTTGGATGTGGCCTATGGACTGTTGTCCGTGGGCATGGCATGTAGTCCATGGACTTGGACTTGGACTCTGTACATGGTAGGTGGTCCATGGATGAGGCAAGTGAACATGGCACATGCCATGTGGTTCATGGCCTATGGATGTGGCACATGGCCTGTGGTCATGAAGCACAGTCTGTGGACATGGAAGTGATATGTGGGTGTGGCCTGTGGACATGATTGTACTCTGCTGCTAGTGATATCCTGTTTGATGTTAGAATGTTTTGTGGGTTTTTTTCCTTTGAAACTCTAGAAGTGACATATGATTCTTACAGAGATCACTGTACTGCGTGAAAGATAGAATTGTCCTGATGTTGGATGAGATGGTTTTTGGAGCAAATGGTTCACAAGGAGAGCTGTCTCTTTCTAAATGCCTTTTAGTTTATTGTCAAAGTGGCAGTTGCTAATATCTTGGAAATCCTTCCTAGGCTGTAGCAGTCACCCTACACACCCTTACTGTGTCTTTTTGATTTTAGCATCAAATTTCATCTCCTTTTTCAATCCTCTGAGTACAGCTTCTGCATGAATCCATGTTCTACTTTCTCATCAAACTTAATGTCCTTGCCATAATGTTTCCCTTCCACAATATACCATTTGTTTCTCTTTCTTTTCTCTGTTTTTTTGCCTTATCTTGAATTCCATTCACATTTTAGTAAAATCACACGTCCTTCCTTATAGCATCTTAGTAGCACATAAATGTTAATTCATAGCAAGAGGGGTAAAAAAAGTTCATCGTATATTAGTAGATGAGCATTTCAGTATGAATATTTTGCCACTGAAGACTTAAATGACTTGAAAGGTGAACTACTTCTGAATTTTCCTATTTTTTCCCTGCTGAATTATTAAGAGGAGACAAACATTTAAACAAGAATAATCTAAGATTAAGTAATGATGAACTTGAGTGTCAAAATGAGCTTATAAATGCTGGAGTAGTTTCTTATTCTCCACTGCTCTTAACACACACGGTAGTAATTTGTCCATATTATAAGTGAGAAGGTAAAGCACAAACAGCAAAATGAAAATAGGATTGCAGTTTCAGATTATGTTCTAACTAATACTGATAGCAGGTAGCTGAAAAGTGGCCTACCTGTAGCTATGCAAAAAATCAAGAGTAATTAACATTTGTAATTAAAAAAAGACCAAACAGAAATGGAAAAGTTCCTTATCATCACTTGTATTTTTGATAATCAAGTTTGTTCCTCAGCTCTGTCCTCAGTGGTTGACTTCTCCTCACAGATCATTTGAAATCAAGTCAGATACCTGAATCACTGGCTGTGGCAATTACAAGTAGCTTTCCACAAACAAATGCACAAATAACAAATAGCAACAATAACAAAAAAACAATACTAGATCACTGAAAATTACTTAGCAAACCTTCTTATTTTTTATTTTGAATGCAGGATACCAGAGTACAGATGGCAAGACATACATGTTTATCAGCATGTCCTATCCCACTCAGTGGGTTGCAAGAGATGTGAATCTTTGGCATCCCCTGTGTAGGGCATTCTTGACAGGCAAAATTAGTTTCCTTCCTCTTCTGCTGGCAAAAATAGGAAAAACTCAGTCCTCACTTGAATTGGTTTTCAAAATGAAGAAAGTTGTCAACAAATCTTTTGAATGTTCAGTGTGCCGCCTTAGATAAAACCACAGTCAAGTCCCTGGCTCACCTACTGGGGACAGCATGACAGGTTTCCCAACCAGGCATTCTCTGGCTGGCAAGAATAGACAGTGCTTCCTGTCTGACAGTATCTCACCTCTCTGAGGGAGAATTCTTTCCAGAATCTTTCCATATTTTCACTAATAATTGCAAGCTGGGGAAGGGTAAGCCATCCATCAATTTTCTAGGGATTTCTTTACCCAGATCTCCTATCCAGAGTTGATTCCTAGCTGATCCTGAATTCTTCCCTTGTGGTCTGAGTTATCTATTTTCTGCCTCCATTCTCTTGACTATAGCTTCTCCCTATTGATTCCCTCCTGATGTCACACACTACGGTTGTAAGTAGTTCTTGAGAAATTTTCCTCCAAGTGAGAGTAAATTCCACTTGGGTATGTTTCACCTGTCTTCCCAAACAAACAGGATTGCCCTCAGACAATCCTGAGTATGGATAGCACAGATCTTTAAAGGGTCAAGAAGACCCCTTATCAAAGGAGTCATTTGATCCAGATCAGCTTTCAATATCAGGGACAACTAGTGGTGTGCCAGACACCTGTCATACATAAATTGAAGGCAAGCTGCTTTCTGCACATTTCATTTGATCTAATCCTGAAGTGGGGATGGCCACTGGATCCCCTTTCTCTAATGGTCTAGCTTTCCATCACAATATGCCACTTGCTAATTTAGAGACCTGGGTGTCCATTTATCTTCCACGGTCAGGAACATACCAGAACCCCAATATTCCTGAACCTCATCCTCATTTAGCCTTGTCCTATCTCCTTCTGTGAGAGAAACTCTCCACACATACTCAGTCTCTGATTCTCTAGGGAGTCAGCTATACTTTTCTTTCAATTTTGCCAGTTTAATTGCACTGTAAGGTGTTTAGTTACAACTTGTGGCCCATCCTCTGTTTCAATAAGTGGTTGAATTTGAGGAGCAATACTGTCTCTATAATGTAATTTTGCTTTCTCCCCAGGGGTAATGACAAGCCACTTCTCTATCAATTAAATCCTGTTCCTTAGGCATACTGCTAAAACCACAACCACTCCCAAGGTCTTCCTGTTGCAGCTCAGCTAGTTCCAGCCACAAATCTTATTCCTTAACAAAAGCACTATGCAACTGGCTCTGCAAACTATTCACTGTTATTTCTGCTTGCAGCTGTTTTTTTCTGTTCCACTTCTTGCTCTGTTTGTAAACTCTTAACTAACTCTTGCAACAACTCATTCATTTCTCTTTCTGTTTGGTTCATGACACATTTATCTTGCTGTGCTGCTGTTACCACCACCCTTAAAATGCCACAGACTATCGCCTTCCCCTTTCCAGCCCTCAGACTACTTTCTTTTGCCAATTCTTTTATCTGTCCCACAGCAACTAAGAGAGATTGCCAATTTTCCTCAGCCCAAACCATGCCTTTTGGATTTGAGCATGCTTCAGCAACTCTAACGAGAGAGAACAGTCAAAATGAGGTTGAACACAGGAAGTCATGACCATCTGCCAGAGAAATTGGACATAGACAATTAAATCTTGGCCAATATCCCCTCTATGTTCCTTTTGTCCTCTTATTCAGGGGATCCTGTTCATGACACCAAAGTAAATATCTCACCCCACTAGGTGAGTGATGACAGGTGAATACTCGGAATCCTCCAGATAAGGCACTCTCTGCTCAGCAGGGTTGCAGGAGCAATGAAGTCATGACAGTGGATCAAAACAATTAATTGATCTTTCTAACAACAATCAATCAACTATTTTGAGATAATAGAAGATAACTTTCTAACATCAGTTAGAAGTGCTGTGGATAAGAGAACCTTGTCACAGGTGTTATTTCCTTATCAACTACTTTAAGGCAAAATTAGGCAATGGCTAACAAAGAAAGGGAAGTAAAAGTAGATCAAGAGGAAAGATATAGTTTAGTTGGTCCCTTGCATCTGCATGGTTTGGCATTCTAGAAGATTCAGAAGTCTTCAGCAAGGGTCTACAGTAATGTTTTTTCAATCTCCAGAGTTACTCAAACTTGCATTGTATGCTAAAATATGCTATTTATCTATAAAGTACCATGAAATATTCCTGGCAGCCACTCTGTAAGCTTTTCATAGAATCACAGAATCCTTAGAGTTGGAAGGGACCTTTAAAGGTCATATAGTCTGACTCCCTTGCAATGAACAGGGACATGCTCAGCTAGATCAGATCCCTGTTCATTGCAGGGGAGTGTCTAAAGTTCATCTGTGTCTGAAGTTACATTCCTCCAGCTGGGAAGGCAAGGCTACAGCTTGGAGTGTGTGGAGAATTTTGCTTCTCTAAAGGTACAGTTTACAGGAATGACTTTATCAGAACCCACTGGATATAGCTATTTCAGGTGCCCTCCTCACTCTGCTTATCTTAAGGCATAAACTGGCTTCCATTGGCAGATTATAGTCACACAATGAAAACATGGTGTGATGCCAAAATAACGTGGAAATATTTTATTTGAAGTGGACACCTGCACTCTAGGAGCTGGCTTGCAACCAGTGATTCATTTCTCAGTTCAATTCAATAGTATAATAGTATTCAATTCAGTTCAATTTAATAGTATCTAATTGGCTTGATAAGCTGTACAAGTGCAGCCAAGGGATTAAACAGGCAGATCTTTCAGATACTTGCTATAGGATGGATCTAATATACTCATACGGGAAGTATGGAGGAGTTTGGTCTTCAACATGTATTTTGCTATTAGAGTCCACTCCACATCTGATAGGAAATTCATTTGTGTTTGTTTTCTCTAGGCAACTCCCTGCGCATTCTTCCCTGATTTTGTGTTTGTGTATATAGATAGATAGATAGATAGATAGATAGGTATAGATATGTGTATGCTTTGTTTCTAACTTCAGTAAAATATTTGTCCCTCATGGTTTGAACTTTGCAATGGAATTCACATTTTTGTCTTCCCAGTGTCATTTTGTTTATAAAGTTTGTAAAAACTGGGTTGATGCTGTAGGTTTCCCTAACTCTTTTCAGAAGTCATGGTCCAACTGTTTGTATTCAGAAGAGTGGAATTTTAAAAAGGCCCTGTTTCTTATGAAGACTTCTTTGAGACAGATAATATTTCTCTAAGTAGTATGTAGTATCTAACTTCCAAGAAGGTCTTTCCAAAGGAGATTTATTTATGAAAAATTAACCTAAAAATTACATAATATGATTTTCTTTTTCAGTGTCTTTCTGAAGTGAAAACCAGTTGTGATGTTAGGCCAGAGTCACTTGTATTATGGTTAAAACAAATAAATAAGTAAACAAGCACGTAAACAAACTGAAGCACAGTTTGGAATGCATGGTTCATGTACAGCATAATACAAGTCAAATGTCACTTTATTTTCTTCTCAGTGACAACTATAATTTTGGAAGACTGTTCAGCAAAAAAGGATGAATGTGCCAAGAGTTTTTACATCTAAATGTGCCTGATATTTGCCCTAGGTAATTAATTTTTCCCTTTTTTCACCTTTAATGTGTCTCTGATTACTTCAGTCACTTCAGGGAAAAAAAAGAAAAAACACTACCTAGTATATTTCTAAGTCTTTCTTCATAATAAAATATGATAAAATAATTTATACATTGAGTCAAATTCTTCCATCTTCTAAGCAAGACATAATCTGTCTGACCAAATTGAAAACAAGGACTAAGTAGTGCCAGGCGCAGCACAACTATTTGAAATGAATGCAAGCATATAAATGTCACATCAAACAAAGTAAAATGCACAAGTACAATCATAGTAGGGACCAGTGGCAATAATTTGGAAACACTGAGACTTGAAAGAGACATCATAGACTTTGAAAGTTCCCTCTCAGACTACTGGATACAGCAAATATCTGTTTTATTAGCATTCTGATAATAACTCCTGCATCTGCCTTGATAAATACTATAGAGAGGGGACAGCTGTAAGATCTTATTTTATGCTGCTAAAGTGGATGCTTATAAGGTTCTTGAAACAGCACTCCTAACTCCAATTGAGAATATTAAAAATATGAAGCTTTTTCTTTAAAAATAAAAATAAAAATAAGAAAAAGAAAAAATATAGAAGAAAAATCAAGCAAAAGTCTTACTTAACAACCTTCTGCTATGAATTGTTAAAAACTGTTTCCCAGTGTGTTACACCACCTGATGTCTAGTTCAACTTCCTAAGTACTGATTCTAATGGAAGAACTGGTGTATGTGGATGGTGGAAGAAAACAAACAAGCTACTTATCCCCAAGTATGCTGACAAAAAAAAAAAAAAAAAAAAAAAAAGTCAGGTATTTCTTGCTTGTGGCAAGATATACTTAATTTTCCTCTGAAATAATATGAGACCTAAGAGCCCCACTAAGAGCCCCAGAACTCATACTATTCCATAGACACAAGTGTAGTTTTATTTGAAGAAAAAAAATGACCTTCACCCTCATATAAACATTACAACAACATATGTCTACCTGCAGAGATCCTTACTAGTAGTTCTAAGAGGGGTTGCTTGATCCTGTCCCCTCAAAGGCTATTCAGTCTTGATGTTATTCTGCCTCTCTCAATACATGCTGGGACAGGACAGAAAAACACAGTGAACTCTGTCAGCCAACTCTTCAGTCTTGCTGCCAGAATGCAAGAGACCCAAAGCAAAAAGGAAAGGATGGAAAAGTTTCCACTGCCACTTGTCATGGCGAGGTATTAAGGTTAACAAAAGACACTTAATGAAGGCTGTGAACACAAAAGCCTAAGTGGCACTGATACTGAAGTGATTAAATCCCCAAAACATGTTCATTGGTCTGCTAATGTTTATCTTTTCTCACTTTCTCTTGTAAATATTGTAGCTGGGAATAATTGAAAAAGCTATCATTGAAGCCTTTTACTCATCTCCATTGATTTCACTTGTAGGATTCTCAGAAATCTGTGTATCAATGAATCACTTACTATAATTCAAAAACCCAGCTGAAGAGTCATGTGATCATTTTTTATCCAGCCTATCATCTTTTGAGCTACGCTGTCAGAATGCCAACGAGACCTTTTTTAAATATTTAGAGTGTTTTTACTTATTCTCGGAAAGAAAAAGAAAAAAAAAGTAGAATTAGAAGATCATAATCCTTTAATACTAAATTAGTTGTCCAACATTCCTTCTCTGGAAAAGCCAGATTGCTTTCTATTTCATTTATATTATTATAAACCCATTTACCTGATGATTTACAGTACTGTATCCAAGTGAAGGAGATGCAAGAGATAGGTAAGTAATCATTATTTACCTATAAATTAGTCTGTGAATTAATAGATCTATCACTATGGTAATGATTTCCAGTAGCTCAGAAAACTTTGTCAAAAAGAAATTCTTTTTATCAGAAGTGTTTTAATAAGACTTCAAGAATCCTGCTTGCGTTGAGGACAGTTATTTTTTTGTTTGGTCTGTTGGTTTTGGTCTATTTTTGTTTCTGCATCATCATATATAACGTCCCACTTTCCCTAACACATCTAGGAAATGCAGGTTTCTCTTTTATAGTAAGATGAAACTTAACCTACTCTCTAGAAAGTGGTAACATGGTGGACTCAGTCTGGGAAGAGAACTAATCCACAACATCGTATGAATGGAAAAAAAAAAAAAAAAAAAAAAAAGAACATAAAGTCTTTCCAAAAGAAGCATCTGAATTGGGAAACTGATGTCCAGCTTTCACTACATTAACATGAGCATGTGTTAAAATTAGAAACCAAACAAAAATAGACAAAGGCCCTCAGCATGATTAACACTCCCATTTTGGGAACAGGAAGCCATTGCTACCCTAGATAAGGAACACTGGAAGAGACCACCAAGGGGATTATGCTCGTGAGACACCATGAATGCCATGTTGGATGAAAACTCTTCTCAGAGATAAGGAAAGTGAAGCATCTCATACATCCATGTGGATACTCGTCTCTTCTCATCATAGGCACAGCAATAGCAAAAGTTACACTATCAGCAGAGTTGGGATTAACCTGTGGCTCCATTAGATCTCTAATTCCGACACAATAGAGATTACTATTCAACACCTTGCTATCCTACAAAGGGTTTTTTTAACTGTGCTTCAGGGTTGTTTTTCCCCTGATGAGTCCTTCTTCTTCTCCTCTCTTGACCAGGACCAGCAAGATCTTCAGGAAACAAGGAGAATGTCTCTGCTAAAATCACCCTGCATAAACCCTCTATGGCTGTTTAGCCAGTTATGTCATGCCGATCTCCAAATTTCTTGGGAAATTACTGAAGAATTCTTAGGAATGCTTGGTCCTTTGATGCAAATAAATGTTGGCTAAACTTTCTTTCATAGGTTGTATAGTGGCCAGTATTCATTAGTAATAGGGAAGGAGTTCTCTATCCTGAATAATGAAAACTTCAGTGATTGCTCATTTTCACCTGAGAATTGAAGGCCAACGTTGATGGCTGCGAGCACTGTTGCCTTCAGCCCAGACGAATGTGCTGATTTTCTATTACTGACTTCCAAATGGCCCTTAAAGTACAACCTCAATTTACCACATAGGTTCAGGACTAAGCAGCCTTCTGAGAATATAGCTGCTGAACAAGGATTGGAGAAGCCAAAAAGAGGGAAAATAATAGCCTGCAGGTGCATTCATCATTCTATTTGCATCTCTGTAGATCTCCATCTGAACACACGTGTTCACAAACTCAGGCAGCCTAATTTTGCATTGGTCATACAATTTGTGCTCTGATAAAAGATTATATTTATTATATGAGTGTCATTAACTTGGAGGATGCTTATTTTCAATACTACTGGCAGTCAGCCTGTCTCAGGTGGCTCTAAGCCATACCCAGCAGATCTGCCTGAATTTATTGTCCACAACCACTATTTTGTGAGGATTTATCACACCTCACTGTGATTATTAGCATCCTTGATTACCTCTTCATCTTCACTAGCTTGAAACACAAGTTTGATGTATGAGATCTCCATAAGCAAGGACATTTGATGAATTTAATGCATAAGATATCCTTTCCAAAGGCAATGCTGAACAGTACACAAACAAATGTCTACATCACATCAGTTTTTTTACATACTCAAATTTTGTGGTGGGATTTCCACTCAGATATTTGAATTTAATTTTAAGAATACTGATTGTTTTTTTCTTGTTTTTTTTTCTGACGACTATTCTATTCCATTTAGTATCCATCATTATATGCCCCTGTTGTATCCTTGACTTAGGATTTGTATCTAGACTTAGTGGTGTCTAAGTTCTAGAAGGATAAAAAAAATTAAGATTTTTGCCCTCTCCAACTGCAACGAGTGAAAAAATGTTGATGGGTTTTTGAACTGCAGACTTTTTCTTTGGTCAGTCTAGAATAATCCAGATCCAGTATAGAAGTCATAAAGAAAAAGAAGAAATAAATAACAAAGGGAGCAGAAGCTTACCTAAGAGACAGATAATCTATTAATGTTTTAGATAAATGAATGTCAGCTTCCATTCAATCACTTATGCTTTGAAATGGCTATCCAGAAACATCTGCATAGCTACCCCACAGTCCTCCATTAGATCCCAAGTGAGCAACAGAAAAAAAGCAGGCTTGCTCTGGTATATTGAGGTGACTTTTTTTATAAGTCTGATGCAGTTTTGTATCAGGCCTTCCTTATGCTTCCTTGTCTGTCCAAATTCACCTGTTGGCTCATGTAGAAGACTGCAAAACTTCTAGGAGTAAATAAAATACTTAGAAAATACCTGGTAAAAAATGCATCCTGAGCCATAGCTACCTTTTCTATATCCATAACTAACAGTAACAATAATTATTTCTTTAAAGTATATTGTGGAATAAAAAGAAGTCTTCTATTTAACTTTTCTCCTCTAGGAGAGTGTATTCCTATTGCAGAAGGCAGCAAACTTTCTTTGAAAGACCATGAGAGACTGGGGACTCCTCTTCTCTATCTGGTGCTGATGGCAAGTAAGATGTTTCATAAGACTCCTACAGGATTTGCATTTGGATATTTCTGTTCTTGGGGAATGTGATTCATTTCACTGCTATGCAGTGAAAATCACCTGTAGATCTACAAACCTCCTCTGGAGCTACCAGAGGAAACAGGCATCTCAGTCTCGTTGCCTCAAAGAACTTGTCTTCCTGTTTGTCATACCAAAAATACTACAATGACAGCTACATCCTGAACTAGCTGTGAGCATGGCTACATGCAGAGGCAGAGCTCATAGGAGAATATGGAAAAAGCACATTTCCCATCACTTTGCATGAAACATTATTTGGGACAAGAGACAGTGTTAACACAGAGGGTACTGCCCTGATAAATCCACCTCTGGGTATGTCCAGGACCATGTAAGAAGCAAACCCACTGTGGGCAGGACATGATTTAACTTCCTATTATTTCCTTTTGAGCTGCTCCTCTCCAAGTACAGTAAGGATCAAAAGTTAAATAACTGTTGTTTGAGAACAGTATTTATCTATTATGTGGATATATATGTACATCTATGTGTATATGCTATATGTCTCTATATAGTCATACATGAACACATCAATTGCATTTCTCCATTGAATGGACAGTCCTTTTGAAAGTATTTCCCAATTTCTCACCTTGTGCGAGAAAATAAATGTACACATAAAAAATGTATTCCTATATTACTCATTAGCTACCTTCTAAAACTTCTTTCCTTTATTCTTGAAACTTTTTGGAGATTTTAGACCTAAGGAAACAAGCCTCATAGTTTCTGTCATATTTTCTGCAGGTTTTCAGCAATCACCACGTTTCCAGTCCCCATCTATTTACTGTTTAAATTACTAATTAATTCCAGCCAAGCCTGCTAAGGAAACAGGCAACAGAGCCACCCAGTTCTTACCAAGTTCTTGTAGAAGACAGGAAGTACAAAAATGGCACCTTAATGAATGGAAACATAGTCTCCACCCTCAATGACCATCAGGAAATAGAGTTACAAAGCAGAATGAAATAGAAATTAAGACTTATTTATATGTAACAACCCTCAGAGTGTTTTCTTCATCACCTGTTCATAAGGAAATACTTGTATATCTGCTCTCTTTAAGCTTTACCTCCAGCATCCAAAGTCATTTAACTTGAACCCAGTCATTCTGGGTACATTGACTAGATTTGCTCATTTCTTCCTTCCTTGCCTGGCAGTTTCTTACATATGTGCCTTCTCCATAACTATAAATAGTCACAAAGAAGAAGGCTGTAATGGCCACTGCCCTGTCAGACAGAATAAAAATTACAGCTGATGAATAAGGAAAAGATTCAAGCAACAAAATTGTAGTAATGAGTCCACCCAGTAGCCTGTATTGTTTTAGTTTGCTTGCCACTTGGATCTTAACAGCTACCAGACCACCTGCTTTCTGTCACTGCAGCTCAGCTGTTGTTCACAAATTTCAGATGTTTGTGCCAGTAATTAAATTGTGCCAGCAAAGCAATATTAAATTTACTTATTACAGAAAGGAGCTAAAATAATTGATCAGATCTGAGTGGATCATCAATGTGCTTTTGAATATAATGAAAATGAGAATTGGGTCAGGAGGAGGAAGAGGAGACATCAATTAAAAAATACATCTATACTGGAGTCTCAAAAACCATTAACATTGATTTCAATCCAGGACACAGGGTCTGACTGGCAAAAAGTGTGGAAGAATAATTAAAGAGCTTTTTTTCTTTTCCCCTGTGGCAGAATACAATAACAGATCTGCAAGAAGTCAAAGTAAATAGGATGTAATCACTCCACAGAGCTATAAAATGTTATGAGAAGCTATTGATGCTACTGCTTTTGTTTGGTCTCCTTTTTGATCTTCATTTGTGTGTTTAAGGCTGAATATTTTCTTTTAATAGAAAATAATTCAGGATTGGAGCTGGAATTCTTTCTGGCTCCACAAACCACTCTCTCTGCAGGTTCTAAAGCATGGTGAGTTCCTGTTGCTGAAGATGGCTCAGTAAGCCAGGTTCTTCACAGCTGGACCCTGCTCACGTAGGAATAACTTGAATTAACTTTAGTTTGATGTTTGCAATATCGTTGACACAAGTAATGTAATGTTCTATTCCTGAATCATATATGTGTCACTTCTGAGTCAGCTCATTCCGTGGAGACATTGATGTATTTCTTACATGTTCTTGCAAGTTAGTCTTTTTTCCCTGCTGTTTATTTTCACATCTGTATGGTCTATTTTAATGACTCAAACAAGATAGATTTATCAGGCAAAAATTAGTCACAGAATTAATAGACATTCTTAAGAGCTTCATTGTAGATTGAATTAAAAGAGATTGTTGGTCTGCTAGGCACTGCCATAGAATCATAGAATATTCTCTGTTGGAAGGGTCCCACAGGGATCATCCAGTCCAACTATTGGCTTCACACAGGGCTACCTAAAAAATTAGCATATCAGTGAGAGCATTTTCCAAATGCTTCTTGAACTCCAGCAGGCTTGGAGCTGTGACCACTTTCCTGGGGAGCCTGTTCCAGCACCTGACCAATCTCTCAGTGAAGAACATTTTCCTAATATCCAACCTGACTCTCCCCTGACACAGGTCCTACACTGGTGTAGCATTACCTTGGACATGAGGTACAGGTTTGGGCACCACAACATCAGTAGGACATAAAACTATTAAAGATTGTCCAAAGCAGGGCTACAAAGATAGAGAAGAATCTGGAGGGGAAGACACATGAGGAGCAGCTGAGGTCTCTTGGTTTGTTCAGATCAGAGCAGAGGAGGCTGAGGGGAGACTTAATGGCAACCTACAGCTCCTCACAAGGGGAGCGGGAGGGCAGGCTCTCTTTTTCTTTGTGACAGTGATAGAACCCTGCTTATATCTGTGAATAACTTTCAAAATTGCAGCTACATCACTTCCGAGGATATTTTTTTTCAGTGAAACCTGTGAGTAAGAGTGAAGTTGTGTGATACAAAACCGAAATGTAGATCTACCTCCCTAAAAAAGGAAAACAATTATTTTTCCTTCCCTCTCCTCATATCCTTGGACAAATACAGCCCCACTTTTCCCTTTTGATGGATCTTTTCTTATCTGAATCACCTTAATAGTCCTGCAGAAAACCCCCCAAGCTCAAGAGATTTGCTTGTCTGTTAGTTTGCAATATTTTTATTTATTTTATTTATTAAAAAAAAAAAAATTGTCTAATGAGTTGAAGCCACTCACTGAGGAATCCAACAACCACTGAGTTGCCACAATGAAAGCAATAATGGAGAGAGGCAGCAACAAATGTTTACTTTGTCCCAGAGATAATGTGCAATGTCTTCTTTAGTATTTGTGGCACTCTTTCTGACAACTTCCTTGCAAGTAAAACAATTCCTTTCATAAATACCTTTGAAGAGCTTGATGGAAAATTCTGCAAATATTGTCGAGGTAATTCATATTTTTATATTAAAAATGTTTGTTGTTTCATCTTTTACTGCTTGTGCTAACACTCACTTTTTGTTACAGTTTTTGGACAGTGCTTTCCGAAGGGCTTTAGATATCATACCAGTTTATATATCTCTGTGGAATATAGGCATTCAGATGGGAAGTAACACTGAGAACAATGCTGTGACTTGTTCAAAATTCCATAGATCCTCTGAATTCTTCTCCAGTGTGCCGACCTGTTCTGCTCAGCAGTAGTTTCCTTGTATTTTCATCGCTGTAATGGTCCCTCTCCTTATGTAGAAATCGTTCTGAAAATAATGACCTCAGAATATTTAATTCATGCTTCTAAAACATTTGCAGTCCCTCAGAAATAGTGTAGGCATCACTTAAGTCTTTTTATATCCCACTTTAAGATTCTAAGTGAACTTTAAGCCACGCATTGGAATTTAAAGTGTTATCTGTAGGGTAAAATTCACAAGGATTTCTATTCTTCTTATACTTGTTGTGAACTTAGTAGAAAGATTAGGACAAAATAATCCCTTATATTCTCTAAGTACTGCCTTGATTTGCACCTTGTTATCATTAATTCCACTAGTTAATGTAAACTAGCTGTCCAAGTGCTCAGAGTATTATGTTCTCCACACACAGGACAACACTTGAAGATCTTGAGCTATACCAGGCACATAGTTTAGCTAGTTTGTGTGTGCCAAACCAATTAAACATCAGAACCATTCAAGCTTTCTTTTCTAAAAACTATTTACTTTGTTCAGATGAAAAATGTAATTTAAGGTGGTGCTCCCTATTATGTTGGAATTGGCTATTAGAAGACCTCCACATCTTGATCAGAGATGCCATTGGTCTAAAACCTCAGAGCTTGTGGTCAAATAACTTCTAGGGGTCATTTTAATTTCTTCCATTTGTTTCTCCCGTTGCCTGCTAGAATCCCAAGTCAAACAGCATTTAAGAAATGCTGCAAGGCTCATATCTCCTGCCAGAGTGCTGCTTGTAGGTATGGGAAGTCAAGCTATTTGTTATTTTTATGTCTAGTTATTTCATATGAGCAGTGAGAAAAGTATATCCTTAGATACACATTCAGGTCATTTAAAAGAAAAGCAATGCAAATGCAGATATATTTTGCAGTGTGAACATTCCATGATATGTGCCTGGTGGATATATTTGTTCCTGTGTATTATTCAAAGTAGTTTCCTGTTCATGCATAAATCCTGCATCAGATACCTACCATACCTTTACTAATTTGGCTTAAAATATACGGGAAAAATCACATACTCTAATACACATTTGTTGTTTCTTCTCTTTATTAGATAAAAATCAACTACTGTATTACTTCTCTTTTAATTATGATTCATTCAGTAACACTTTGCATGTAACTGTTAGACGCTGTTTGGAAGAGAGTGTTCATAAAATGGACAATTGCAGCATGAGGAGTAAAAGAAGGAAGATAGAGAGAGACTTTCAAGACATTACCACAGTCTGTCTATCTCTTTGGAAATTATTTTTACCAGAGTATGACTATACTTTACAGCAAAATCACTTGACAAGTATGTGGCCCAAGAGCTAGTGTTTTACCTCTCTGGCAAAACAAAGAAGTATTTTGGTGCAAAATATGTGTACCTAATATCATGGGTGAGTTCATCAGATCTGTTGAAATTTGGCTCCTCTTCTTCACCTTCATCTGCCTAGAGCACATCTTGGCATGATTCCTTGACATACAACTTACATTTACATCAGTCTGAGAACAAATGAGTGATCTCTGAGACTACTGGAGAAAAACAAATACACTGATTAATTAGTCCAGTTTTGATTTGCTGTCTGAAGACTTGAGGAGATCAAGGGGATATTTTAATAACAATTTCTTAAATAGTATTAGAATTTTTATTTTTGATCCAAAATCAAAGACTTAATTTATAGCCTTTTGGCTTCATAATAGTGAATTTTATAGACCTAGTGAGGACTAGATTTACACCCAGACCAGTTGTTGAAGCAGCCATTCTGATTCTGTAAATATCTGCCTATGTAAATAAATTCACTTTTAACTCTTCCTCTTCTGAAGTATTTATCTTGCACAGAAATGACTGAGTTGGACAGAAATGACTTGCTGAGTTTGGAATTAAGGCTGGATTGGAGTAGTGACACAGGAATCACAGAAGCATAGAATCATAGAATCTTTAGAGTTGGAAAAGACCTTTAAAGATCATTTAGTCCAACTTCCCTACAATGAACAGGGACGTGCACAGCTAGATCAGGTTGCCCAGGGCCTGATCCAGCCTTGCCTTGAAAGTCTCCAGGGATAAGACGTCAACCACATTTCTAGGCAAGCTTTTCCAGTGCCTCACAACCCCCACTGTAAAAGACTTTTTCCTTATGTCCAACCTAAATCTCCCCTCTTTAAGCTTGAAGCCACTTCCCCTTGTTCTGCCACCATGGATCCTGCTAAAAAGTCTGTTGCCTTCTTTCCTGTAGCTCCCAAAGGAATTTCATGAGACCTCAGCCTCAGGCATCATGCCATTATCTTTTGATCACAGGAATAAACTGTTCTGTAGTGTTCAGACATAACCTCATCAGCACAGAAGCAATATTAAGCTAAATGTGCAACTGTTAGTATTATAGGACAAAAGCTTTGGGAGAGTATTGTGTAGTGAAGTCAGGGTTAATCAGTTAGGAAACAAATCTGCCCAATTTTTAACATCTTTTGGCTTTACTGCAGCATTGAACAAATGGGCCTGAAGATATCTGTCAAATCTGTGAGTGCAAGTACCTTGTGCACAGCAAGGCTTGTATGTTCAATAGGTGTTATTTTAAAAAATGCTGATAACACAAAATTTACAGAATATATTTACTGTCTGTTAGACAACATACTGTCACAGAGAAATCACTAAGAAAAGGCAGAGCAGGAATAGCAAAGGAATTTGAAGAGTGACACCAGATTAGCATCCTTTAAAATCAGAGTTGTTGTACCTACTTTGGGATCTGCACCTGGACTTCGTAAATAAATTACGTCTGAAGATAAGCTATTGCTTTTTCTTTATTGACCAATTCCATATTCCTTTGATTTAAATATAGATACTATCTCAGGTTTTGTGTTCCTTGGCAGCAAGGAAAATGTTGTCCACTGTCTTGTACTTGTTGTACCAAAGCAACCAGTTCATATTCCTTCTGTTTCCAGAGGAATCGCCAAGCCTCCCATTCATCTCAGGCACCAGCTGTGAAATGTCTGCCTTGTTAGAGCATTCCAGACCTTCCACTCTTCTCCCCCTCTCCTCCCTCTGCTTACTTAACACCAGCTTCCTCTCTGTCCCTGCACATAATCTCTTGCCATCTGGAACAGAGTTCCAGTATCTCTGTCTCGTCAATTCTCCTTCTCTTTTTGGATCTCATCTGCAAACACCTCTTCATTTCCCTGCCTGCACCTCTTAATTTCTTTCTCCCTCTTCTATTCTCTTCGTTATTGGCCTTTTTTCTCCTTAATATATTCTTCAGGCAGCATCTTTGTGCCAGTGTTTGTCTGTAATTTATACAAACTAATATCCATAGTCTTGTATTATTTAAACCTGTAAAGCATTTTGGGATACAGTTCACAAGAAAGAAGCCACAAAAAATGAAGTTGCATTGTGTTATTGCATTATTGATAGGCCACTTAGCTGAGTGCGTGCTATAGTCATCTCTTGTTTTTTTTTCTTTTTTTCTTTTTTCCTCCATTTTTTTTCTTTTAGTAACCACCTAGGATAAATCACTCCTCAAAATATAGCAAAATATATATAGACTCACACATGCATACACTTTCAGATTTCAACTCACTTGCAGAGAATGCAGATGTGGACAAATCCATTTCTAATCAACAAAATCAGTTGATTCATACTCCCCAGTTGCTCTCTTACTGTTCAGACTGCCAAAGTCTATCAAATGTTCTAGAAATGTATTTTATCAGAGTTTGCAGCATGTGCTTTCTACTAGTTGAACAGTTGTGGCTTGAGACAAATACATCTGTGGTTTGGTAGTCTGAAAGCAATCCTGTCCTGGCTACCTCAAAGAAAAGATGAAGCCTTGAAACAGAAATTACCAAAAGGAAATGGGAAAAAGAATTCTAAGTAATTCTGAGAGTTTTATGGCCTCCAGGAATCAAAGTGCATAGTCACACTGTTGGGCACAGGGAAAGAAGAAAGCACTTGGAGGCTCTGACAGTAAGATTTGTTAACTTGCGAATATAGCAGTATCACAGACTAAATTTTAATGAGATAGAAAGTAGGACTGAAACAGGCATCAAAGAAGGATGAGGAGGAAAAGTCCATTCACTCTTCTCGAAGGTCATATTTAGGGGATGTAGGTGTCTCCAGTGTCCAGTTCCAGTACTTCTAGGACAAAGTTTTCACCTGGAAGATTTTATGTCTAGACTGCTGGCCAGAATTGTGCAGATACATGGTTGTCTACAGCAGGACATAGCGCCTAGCCTTTAATAAGTTGTCAAAGGGCCTTGCAGAAAGGGAGAAGAGGCCAGGTGAGAATGAAACTTTAGAATGAATTTTGTCCTTCTGGACAATCGAACAATCCAACTGTATAATTACAAAGCAACGGCAAAGGCAGGCAGGCAGAATAATTTAAATATATATCTTAAAATTATTCTTTTCATTTCCCTTCCACTTCTTTTTTTTTTTTTTTCAAAAGTTGCATAAGTAATCAATTAGGATAGAAGATCTTCAATGTCTTTTATCAAATTCTAATTTTAAGTCCCTCTTTTCACTTCACCTTTCAGTTTCTCTCTTGTGCTCACTCTTTTTTTTTTTCTTCTCATTTTGCTTGCAACTGCTTGCATGAAACTTATTTATATGTTTAATTTACTTTATGATTACAGGTACGTTCTCACACTCTTTGATAATTATTGCTGGGGCAGAACGTGGTTGGCATATATAACAATAGTTTGTCTTAATTCTCTCCCTTTCCTGAGAAATTCTGTACAGCACTTGTCTGAACTTCACAAAAGAAGAAATAACAGGAGAAAGGTCACCTTAGACCTATTACTAGTAACAGGTCAGCTGTTACTGGTGACTGTAAGTCAGGTAATCGGTTGAGATAAGTCATTATAACTTTGGATAACTCTGAGTTACAACACCTTAAGCTCTGCTCCCTTCATTTTTTGTACAGTCTTTCCTGTACTGTTAATACTGCAAAATATTTTATGGACACTTTGATATTCTGAAGGTAAATTAGATGTTCTGAGGTGCACAGGGAAGTTAGAAAAATATATCTGTCATCAAGGTAACTTTTATAAAGAGAAGAATATAAGAGTAAAGGTTAAAAAGGCCAAGTTACTGCCAAAAAGAATATCCCAGGAAAACATGCCCTGAGATTTATTATTTTAATGTAAAGTGAGTTAGGAATTACCCAGCTACTAAAGCTGGCTCCTCAGCTAACGGCTGTTTAATGAGTAATAGTTGTACTAAATGTACTAAGAGAGCAACATGAGAGGAGGGGCAGGAAGGGAGACAGAGAGGAAAGAGTCTGATATTATGGAGCTTGGGATTTGCATCTCAAATCCAAACTTAGCCAATTTAAGATATCTCCTTGAAGTGGTCAATACCAGATCCAGATGTGTATAAGCGGTCCCATTTCTGACAGACAGTCAATACTGGAGAGAGGCCCAACAGAATTTCAAGTTGGGAAAAATGTCTTCAGTAAAATCAAGTGGGTTTTGTTTCCCAGTTAGGAAATACATTTAACAAATGACAGAGTAGTAAGGGGAAGTGATCTGAGATTTGCATTCAATGTTACTTGGGCAGCGGTGAAATAGATTGAGAGAGGCTCTTGTCTATACTTCCAAACAAAGCGCAGTCTAACCAGCACTATGTTGTCTGGGTTTGCATTCAAGTACACAGGTGATGGTTCTTTTTTTAACAGTCGTGTAACAGAAGTAGCGATGCAACAAATAAGAAATAAGCTACACAATTGCTCATTCTAGATGAACTGTGGTGAGGACAAATTATTAGATGACATTTAACCTATGCTGACAATTTTGTTTGCCCTTAGAACATCACATAATTAAATGTGTATTTACTCTGACAAGCCAGATGGTTCTGTGGTTACTGCACGGGAGTCATGACATACCAGATCTATTCCCGGCTCTGCCACTTATCCGTTCCATGGCCTCTGCAAGTCACTTAACCTCTCCACACCTCCAAATTCCTTCTGTGATACCAGTAGAATAATGTATTTTTCACTATGCAGAGGCTTTCTACAGTTCAGTGCATTAAGATCTCTAGCTGTTCTGTACTTAACGAGAGGACAGCAAACTTAAGCTTGTAGAACTACATAATCAGTTGACATTAACTGGTCCACTTCTCCTAACTTAAATGGACTCTGACTAATTCTTACTGCCTGAGGAATTGCTTTATTTTGTTAGTCTGAATAATTCATTGGTTACATTTTTCCATTAAGGTCCTATTTTTCATAGTTTTGTTAATAAATTTTCTCTTAATAGTTTCTTAAGGGTTAATAAAATGCTGTGAAATCATAGAAGTCAATGCCTTACTTATTATCATTGCTAACAGAGCCCTCAAAATTCAGTAGTGTGTTTCCAAGTCGTTTCATTAAAAACTCTTATTGCTGTGTCAATGTCTATCATGAGCCCTTAAAATGCTTTAGAAAACAACATACATATTTTTATTAAAATATAAGGACCTGAACCCTAATATGACTCTCAGATTAAAACTTTGTTGATATTCCACACATAATTACTTTTAGTTAATAATTTACATTAACTTTCATGTTGACTATATTGATAGATGTAATGGAGTTTGTTATTTTATCATAGCAGAAGAAAAATCCCATACTGACAAGGATTTTATTTAAAATTCCCCACTGTTCAATTGTTCATCAAATGAACAGTGGTCATTTGGAAATGGATAACACTTTAAAAAATGTGTTAATTCTAGTGAGATACATTTTTAGCATAGTTTTTCAGCTTGATGCCTTTTTTTAATAACAATTAACTTACACTTTTCAAATTGAAGCAATTTTATTTGAATCCCATCCTTTTCATGAGATGTTTCTATACCTTTGAAACTTATTTTTGTGCTGGTGTTGTTGGTTTTTTTGTTTTGTTTTGTTTTGTTTTTGTTTTTGTTTTTTTTTTTGCTTCCATATTTGAGAGATTTCCCTTTCCAAACTGGGACATTTATCAGAACCAAGAAAACGTCAGAGCCTATCCTTCCACATGTTGCATAATGTATTTTCCAAGACTGACAAAATGGACAAATTCTATGTCTAGTGACAAGCTATAGGTAATATAATCAGTATTTACTGAAAGCAAATGTGCAAAGTACATTTTTTTGAGGAAGAAAATCTGAATGCAAAGCTATAGCCATTTAATGGTTCAAGAACAGCATTTGATGAGAAAGTTCTCTCCATTCCTTCGTAATCTGCTTTCTCTGGAAACATGGCCTCAGAGATATTCCTTAGGTTTAAATTAATTTAATCTTTCCAAATATGTGAAGTAAATATGCAAATAAATCAGAACTTACGGACTTGCGACCACCTCTACTCCTTCTCTCATCTTCCTGTCTTGTATTTTTGTAATTTTTACATATTTCATAATTATGTTGCACATTTATAAATTATTCCTCTGTTTTGCAATTTTTAACAAATGACCAATCACCACCCCAGCAATAGATAAGTCTCTCAAAGTAATCTATGCTTATTTATGAGCAGCCCTTCCAGTAAATATATATAGACTGAAAAATCAAGGCAACTCATGTTTTCTTCTCATGTTTTGCAGATGTTGGAAGCTTTTTTTTGTAAATTTAAAAAATAGTAATTTTCAGATTTAATTATTGTCTTATATAGAATCATAGAATGGCCTGGGTTGAAAAGGACTACAGTGATCACCTAATTTCAACCCCCCTGCTATGTGCAGGGTCTCCAACCACTAGAACAGCCTGCCCAGAGCCACATCCAGCCTGGCCTTGAATGCCTGCAGGGATGGGGCATCCACAACCTCCTTGGGCAACATGTTCCAGTGTGTCACCACCCTCTGTATGAAAAATGTCCTCCTAATATCTAACCTAAAACTCCCCTGTCTCAGTTTAAGACCATACCCCCTTGTCCTATCACTGTCCACCCTTGTAAACAGCCATTCCCCCTCCTGTTTATATGCTCCCTTCAAGTACTGGAAGGCCACAATGAGGTCTCCCCGGAGCCTTCTCTTTTCCAAGCTAAACAATCCCAGTTCCCTCAACCTTTCCTCATAGGAGAGGTGCTGCAGCCCTCTGATCATCTTAGTGGCCCTCCTCTGGAGCTCCATGTCCTTCCTGTACTGGGGGCCCAGGCCTGGACACCAGTACTCCAGATGGGTCCTTACAAGAGCTGAATAGAGGGGGACAATCACCTCCCTCTCCCTGCTGGCCACCCCTTTTTTAATGCAGCCCAGAACACAGTTGGCCTTCCGGGCTGCAAGTGTGCACTGCTGGCTCACGTCCAGCTTCTCGCCGACCAGGACCCCCAAGTCCTTCTCTGCAGGGCTGCTCTCAAGGAGATCTTCCCCCAGCTTGTATAAATACCTGGGATTGCCCCAACCCAAGTGCAGCACCCTGCACTTGGCATTATTGAACCTGATTAGGTTTTCATGGGCCCATTTCTCCAGCTTGTCCAGGTCCCTCTGGATGGCTTCCCTTCTTTCCAATGTATTGACTGCATCACTCAGCTTGGTCTCATCCCCAAACCTCCTGAGGGTGCACTCGATGCCATCATCTATGTCATTGATGAAGATGTTGAAGAGCACCGGTCCCAAGACCAATCCATGAGGGACACAGCTTGTGACTGGCCTCCACCCTGACACAGAATCATTGATCATAACTCTTTGGCTGCATCCAGCCAGTCAGTTCCTAATCCATCGAACAGTCCATCCTCCAAAGCCACACCTCTCCACTTTAGAGAGAAGGATGTGGTGAGGGACCATGTCAAAGGCTTTGCAGAAGTCCAGGTGGATGACATCCATTGCCCTTCCACCATCCACTGAAGCCATCACTCCATCATAGAAGGCCGCCAGACTGGTCAGGCAAGATCTGCCCTTCGTGAAGCCATGCTGGCTGTCTCAAATCACCTCTTTATCTCGTATGTGCCTTAACATAGCTTCTAGGAGGATCTGCTCCATGATCTTCCCAGGCACAGAGATGAGGCTCACTGTCCTGGAGTTCCCTGGGTCTTCCTTCCTCCCTTTCTTAAAAATGGGAGTAATGTTTCCCTTTTTCCAGTTACCAGGGATCTCACCAGACAGCCATGATTTTTCAAATACGATGGAGAGTGGCTCGGCAACCACATCATCTATCTCTTTCAGAACCCTAGGATGGATATCATCCAGCCCCATGGACTTATACACATTCAATTTCATGAGGAGGACTTGGACTTGTTCCACTGTTACAGTGGGACAGAAACCACTCCCCACACCCTCACCTAGAGGCTCATGGTCCTGGCAGACACAGGAAGCCTGACCACCCCTGAAGACTGAGGCAAAGCACTCATTGAGTACCTCAGCTTTTTCTATGTCTGAGGAAGCCAGCTCCCCATTACCTTTCATCAGAGGGGGAACACTCTCCTTGGCCTGTCTCCTCCTGCCTATGTACCTGTAGAAGCCTTTCTTGTTATCTTTCACATCCCTTGCCAAGTTCAGCTCTACCTGCACCTTCTGCACCTTGGCTTTCCTAATCCTATCTCTACACACACGGTCAACAGCCCTGTATTCCTCCCAGACTACACAACCCTGCTTCCACTTTCTGTACATTTCCCTCTTTTCCCTCAGTTTAAGCTGCAGGTCCATGCACAACCATGACAGTCGCCTGCCTTCCCTGCTCGACTTCTTCTGCTGGGCAATGGAGAGCCATTGCAATCTCACAAGGGTGTCCTTAAAGAGCTGCCAGCTCTGTTCTTACCTGTACTCTTAAGGACAGTTTCCCAGGGGATCCCACTCAGCAGTTCCTTGAGCAGCCGGAATTTTGCTCTCCTAAAGCACAGGGTGCTAGCTCTGCTTTTTGCCAGGCCTACATTCTTCAAGATCACAAACTCCACCAAGGCATGGTCACTACAGCCCAGGCTGCCTCCAATCTTAACCTCTCTAATGCTCTCCTCTGCATTAGTGAGCACCAGGTCCAGTAAGGCTTCACCATGGGTTGGTCCATCTATTACCTGGACCAGGAAGTTGTCCTCGACAGACTCCAGGAATCTCCTGGATTGTCTGCCACCCGCCATTTTAAAGCATGCAATTAATTATTAACAATTTTCTCTTAAATAGTTTTTCTATTGAGTTATTTGCCTGCTGGAAGATGATGCTGTTATGGATGTGTCTTTTGCATACCAAAAATAAAAATAGCAAAATTGCTATACTTTCTGAAAATACTTCCTACCTTCCTGACCCTATGGATACTTGCTTCACTATTTTTTTATTAAATAAGTAGGTTTTAGTATGGCCATTTAAATAAAAGAATGAAAAACATAAGCAAAAGGCCTTACTGATACTGTACAAGTACAAAAAGTATATACAAGTACTGACAAGTACAAAGTATATACAAGAACATAGCTCAGTCATTGCCTTGTAATTAGTTATTAGAACTTAAACTACATATAAATTGGCAGGACCAGTATCAGATTAGATATTTCTATTGAAAACTTCTGTGCTTCATCAAGTGGACAGATGGTTACATGTCTGCATGGGCCTAAGATGTATAACAGAGTATTAGTAATATCCCCAGAAATCCCAGTTTTAACAGATTGATTTAAAACTCTTGGGAACAAGTCATTCCATCAGCAGTACTTGGGCTTTCAATCAATATGTGCACAGCTGTAGTAAGCTTTCGTTTATCCTGGGCATACTAATAATGAATCACTGCATTAGATCACTGGCACTGATCCTAGTCAACATTTGGCTCTAGAACCAAATATTGCACAGACTGTGGATGAGTAGATCTGGTGTTCTGACATGGATTCCTACTTGATATTTCATTCCTCTTTATCTCTTAACTGAGATTTAAAATGACTGTAAGATGGCAATTCCATGGTCTCGGTGCCCTTCATCAGCAATGCTTTAGAATACTATTCTAGCAACCCAGAGATGCTCCCTCTAGCATGTGACTTCTCCAGCCCGACACCCATGTGGACTCCCATTCCTTCAGAAGGTGTTCTAGAAACATTTAGATATTGTACTGATGGACACTGTTTAGTGGGAAATATTAGTGATAGGTGGATGGTTAGACTGGAGGTCTTCCCAAACCTGGTGATTCCATGATTCTATAAAAAAATACAGCTATGTGTGAAGACATCATATACTAGAATTTACTGACAGAAACTACTTGATGAGTGCTGCAACTAATAGGCAGTTGCAGTCTGCTTTCCAAACAGACCCAGGAGTAACTTCAATAAAATGAATACTATTGATCGGCTTTTATCATATTACACCCAGATTTACAAGAAATTATTTTCCTTTAGAAAGTTTCTCTGGAAATCTCAAGTAGAGGTTGGTTTAAAAAAGAAAGAAAGAAAGAAAGAAAGGATTCTAAATATGTGGCATGTTGATATTTTTTCACAGTAATATATTCAGTATTTTTTCATGGTGGCTTTATTGCCCAAAAATGTGGGTAAAATTCCGTGAAAACTTTGCAACATTGCACTGAACAAGTAAGACTAAAAATGGTGATGTTGAAAAGATTTTATAAATGTTTAGTCTTCCAAATATGAATAATGTTCTGTGAGATTAGAAATAAATTCTTTTTTTTTTTTTACATTCCAAAATATATTTATATAAAACAAAGGAACAAAAATGCTACTGAGCTCATCATGGTTTGAAAGAAAGACTATTTCCTCTGTTTAGAAACAGAAAAAAAACTTAATCTTACTGCAAAACATAAAAATGAAGTGTCTTTTCCATGACTGTGGACAAGAACCTAACCAAAGGTATTGATATAAATCAATGACACTTTTGAAATTCTCATTAACTTAGCCAGGATTTCACCTTAGGGCCACAAGTCGCAAAAGTGTGTTGCAGGTCTGTCATTGCTGCTGTATGGTATTTTTTTCTTTTACCTTCAAAATAAAAGAAAATGAAACAAAACAAAATAAAACAAGAAAAAAATGATATTAATTTTTTAGCAGATTAGCTCTCCTTTTTTTTTCTCTGTCTCTGAGCAGAATGCCTTTTCCCTACGGTTTCATTTTTGGGCATGTTTTGAATGTGAATAAGATTCATCTCTCCTTATGAAGATGCAACGAGAAAGAATTTTCAGAAAGGTAAATATAAAGTTTCTTTATACAGTACTGGATGTTAGATATTATTTTTGTGAACCTGTATAAAATGGTTAGATTTGGCAAAAACCTTATTGCAAATCAAAGTAATAGTTGCTGCAATTAAGGAGAATCTAAAATGGAACAAAGTGTGTCCTAGGAATTTGTTTGAACAGAGATAAAATATTTTGTATGGCAAGTATTCAGCACTTATTACAATCTTGTCAGAACAAAGACTGTGATTCTTCCTTCATTTGTATTAGTTATAACTGAAAATAATTTCTTTGAAATGAATGGAGTTTTCTGGTGCAAAACCCGTGTAATTATCAGAGAAATCAAGCTGCATAGATTTGTCTTCATTCCTTGATAATAAAATTGTTTTATTTTATTTTAATTTTGGATTCTATTTTCAGAGCTAGAAGAATATGACCCAACACATTTCCTCAGACATATAGACATGTGCTTCTTAAATTGATATCCCCTTTGGTACAAACTTCAGAAGCTTTACCCTCATTCTCAACAAGACTTTGGGAATATTCAGTAGCTAACTCAAACAGATTAATCCTTTGGGAGATAAGAATCTAATGTATTAGAAATAATTAAAACTTAAAAAAAGAAATCATTCTCCACTACTTCTCTCTCTGAATAAGTTTACTTACAAAGGAGCTGCATTTTGGGTAACATGTTGATGTATTTTCTGGTATTCCCAGGAAACTTCTGTAACTTTATGGAACAGTTAGTTCTAGTGCAACCTAATCACAGCTGTGTGTGCTCATGTCAAGATTAATTAAGAAGGCACAGTAGGTATGGACAGCATCTTTACTCCTTTTAAACAACAAAACCATTTTCAAGTTCCCTCCTATTGCTTCCTCATGAGGTGTCATGGAAGTTTCTACTGGCATACCTAATTAAGTGAAGTAAATACCATTTAAGACCCCTCTGGCTCCCTGAAATTAAAGCACATTGCTCCTAGGGAAAAGGCCACAAAAGGTTTTCCTGATCCAGTCATGAATGTGGTTGCTGTGTTCAAGAAACCTTCCAGATGCCTCTGGTCTGCATGTGCAAAAGCAAAGTTTGCTGAACTGATGTAAGATGTACTATCATTGAAACGATAGCTGTTGATACCATTTTCTCAAGCACAGATTTTAGGTGTATACTAGCTGGAACCGTTAATTTCCAAATAGAAAATGTTATATCTGTTTCATGGCCTGGAGATACTCTGAGAGTCTGGGTAATATCATACTTCCCTGGAGGTCTCTGTACCCATTCACCATTGCCAGCAGCAGTTAATCTGTCAAGAATATGCTCCTGGGAACATCATTCCTCCAGCAGAACTTGTGACTGATTGATATATTTTCCTTTCTAAGGGCTGACTTCTGGACCTAATAAATCACTGTTTACACTTCAGCATTTTCGAAGCACTTGCTAACACAAAGGGAGAAGGCAATAGGTCATGAAGCTCTGTTAAATAGTATACTTTCAGCTCTACCAAATGAAAGTAAAGATGATATATCAGGTATGGAAACCACTTTCCTCTTCAGTTACTCATTGTTCATTTTTTTCCCTCACTGTAAGAGGCTATACCTTTTGTATTTTAGGAAGATGCAAGAAAATAACTAATGTTTATTAGATGCAATTAAGCACTATTTTAGTTTGGAAACTCTAGAAGAATGTTCTGTAGATTATTTTTTTAATTCATTATTTTCCTTCTTGTACTTGTGTGCAATCCATGAGAGATAAGCAAATCTAAATCAGCCCAAATCCATACTTGTTCCAATGAGTAAGAGCATCATATTAGGTAAGTATGGACTTTCTTAATGCTTTCTGAGTCATCTTAGAAGATGAGAAGGGAAGACCTTGCTGGCAGTTGAAGAGGCATTGCTATTAGGAATACATTTTTGTCTTTCCTCTTCACTCATCTGAGTTGCTATAGTATCTGAATTGGATATTGCACAAAGAAAACATAAAATACATTTACTATCAGATGAAAATAGAGAGAGAGAGAGAGAAATGGATGATAGATCAATCTCTCCTTCCTCATGCAGACACCTGAAGTTACACATGCGTGCACAGAGAGATCCTCCAAAGACCCCTCAGTTTATCCATTTGCTCCTCTGAAGCTGTTATTATATGAGACTAGAAATATTTATCTAAATTTGATTTCAAATATAAGCAATATCTCAACCTCTTTTTAATTTCCATTGAGGTGCAGTCATATTTAATCTTGCAGTGTCAACTCTTTCTGAAAAACAAATGCAAGTGATGCTTTTATATATTCAACATCGGCTGAAATAGGAACAATAAAAATTGTCTTTTTCACAAATCTATTCCACCATGACAAAAAGGCATCTTCTTAGGGTGAGACAATCACTGAATTATTTCTTGGTTACTATTATCCTCTTGAGATCTGTAAATCTGGAAAAAATAAAAAGTATGGATTACTAGTGCTTCATTAATCAAGTGTAGTCTTTCAAACATTTAAAATGTTACATGTACACCTAGGTGAAATTTGCAAGATATTTTTCTTAAGGAAGTGCCATAATGTAGACTGGACTTTTTCTTAAAATTCTGAGTCCTGAAGGGCTCCCCTTACCCTTTGATAAGAAAAAGAATTTTATAGATTGTGCTACTGTCCATTGTCTACCTCGAGACATTGAGATCTGCCCCTGACATCTTAAAAAAGCTCTTATTACAAAAATAGTGTTTCTCTCTCTTTTAGTTCCATGTCAGACTGCATCTTCTCTCTTCTACAAGATATGTTTTGCAACCGTAATCTTACATACATGCAGTCAGGACAGTCTTCTCAGATTTAAAAATCTCCTGCTTGGATAATATCCAAAATTTTCTTGACTCTAGAATTAAGGCACAGAAAACTCATCTGTTTTCCTCTGTTTTCCAGCTGCTGGTCCACAGCCCCCTGGAGATACTTTGGCTCTTTCTAAGGAATTCAGAAATTATGGCTATGAAGAGCTAATCTTTTCTCACTAGTCTTATATTTGCAGCTCCATTAGGATTTTTATTTGGTTATTTATTTAGAATATATAAAATGCAAAAGTTTAAAAACTTTTGTACTAGGATCTTATTGTCTAGACACTAGGCACTCAGCAATGCACGGAAGAAAGACAAGTAACTAGGGAAAGTGTTCCGTTTGACAATGTATAAATAGATCTGGCAGAGAACATAACAATAGCTCTGTTGCTGCTCTCCCAGAGCTGAACTAATTCTAATAAAAACAATGGGTGATTGTTTCTTGCTGTCTTTCACTGTATATGAGAGAAAGCCATTGTAATGATACTGCCTATTAAAGAGGATGTAACTCAGGGAGGTAAACAGTAATTATACAACAAGAAAAGCAGACTGAATAGGTCTGAACATGTTCACAAATAGGCTTTCTCTGTTGGAAAGCAGTGGTGAGCTCTGCCTCTGCCCCCCAAATACTCACATAGAAGCTCAGAGTGCTTTATCACTGCTATTACTGCCATGTGTTGTGCTGCTATTCCCAGAATTACCACTTTCTCTCAGCAATGTTTGTGGGAACATTATCCTTGCTTAGTGCATCAGTATTTAGAGGTTGATTCTGAATTGCCTTGTAGCTCTTGCCTAAGCATTGCATGGCCTGTCTAGCAGTGGTAAAAGGCAGTACACACAGCACTAACAAGGTCAGTGACATAATACAGTCATTAGCTATAGTACCAGTCATCTGCCTGTTGACCATGGTTCCCAGAGCAAATGTGCTTGCTATTTTGAGAATTTTTATGGCCTAGTGGATTAAAGTTAGGAACAAATATTACTTACCTGGTTTCCATGTCCAGTACAGTGTAGATGCAAATAACAGCTATCCATTATTTAACTCAAACAGGATAAATCAGTTCACTCTAGCATAGTTCTTTAAAACCATGCTTGCACCTACTTTTGAAAATCTTTCTCCTAGGGGCAAGTGGAGCTTGGTCCTTCATAGATCCAGAGAAGCATGAGGAGCTTGAGACTCTAACAATGCCTTTGACAAAATTATCTTGGCTGATGTGCTTGACTAGAGTGGTCCTCATATCATGGATTATGTGCTTAAATAAAGGCTACCCAGACAAAAGTACTACTCAGCAAAGAGATCATTCAAACTCATTGCATTGAGAGAAGAGGTGGGATAAATCTTGTAACAAATAAAGAAGTGCGAAGTGTTCAGGCAACAAAAAATTAATTAATTACAAAAAAAAAACCAAAAACACTTAGGCTCATCATGCAATGTAAGAGGAACTGGACCTACAGATGAGAAGATTATTTAACATTCTCTGTGACCTCAGGACCAAAGAAGCTGAAAAGATGTCATTTAGCTGATCACCATAAAATTAAGGAGAGCAAACACTTCAGTTTCAGTTTAAGCTAATGAGTATTTTCTTTCTCCTGGAAACAAATTATATCAAAATAGCAACTGTTCTTGATCTTTCTTTTCTGGGGTATTAATTACCCATATCTTTGGAGTCAAGAACAAAGATAATGCATTTTCATTTTGTGGTAATTACTCTGATTACACCATGCAGGGGACCAAGCAACGGATAATATTTGTATGGTTTAGTGAAGGCAAATATTTATCTTCTATAGAGGTGTTGTGGTTAAGCAGATCATACACTTTTTACACAAATCCCATTTCATGTCCACTTCTTGATCTACCATTTTGCCTGCTGTGGAATCAGAGTGCCAATTCTGAGCATCAGTTTCTAATTTGTTTAAGTCAAGAGTACTAAAATATCTACATTTATATACTTATATATATACGCATCAGAATTTACATATATACATCATTTATATATATTCATCAGATTTATACATCTGAAGATAGATAATGATAAGAATTACTAAAATTGTTCATTTTTTTACCCCTTATATTTACTGTCCTTATTCATGTCTACTATTTGGACCCAGGGGAAGTATTGTGTAGAGGATACATACTGAAGAGCATGTTTATTTGTGTGTGTTTTTAAGGTAGGTGGTTTTGGGAACTTAATCTCTCTCATCACTACTGATCAGAGTGAAAAGCCTTCCTCCTCCTCCTCCTGAATGGCTGATTTCTCAGAATCACAAGTTGATGTTTTGACACAGATCTCTCAAAATAAGAAACCTTTTTCCAGTGTCATCATCTTTCCAGTGTAGAACAAAAATAAGTGATGGAACACTGACAGTGATCACCAAGTGAAATTGGCATTCTCTAGCCTGCTCTAATTCCCACGATTGTCTCACACGAGTGTTACCTAGCTCTTTCTGAACACGTCTAACTGTGACTCTCTATGTATTTCTTATGTCATGAACTGTCACAAACTATTAGTTTGTCCTCAAATGGCTTCAGTGATGTTTACCTTCAAATATTTTGTCCATGAGAAAGATAACCTGCATTTAACTTTGTTTTCTCCAATGGTAGCAACATTGGATGCACAACACTGTCTAATAACAACTTCATTTTTGCTAGATTCTGATAAATATATAAATACAAACATATATACAATAACACAGAGGAATAAGTGAATTCAGCCACTTTCCTGCTCATAGTCATTTCTATTTAAAAAGCTCAGGTCTCCTATGCAAAGTCTGGATGATCTGAAACCAGGGTATAAAGCACATCACCAAATAGCTAGAGTTCAGCTGTACCTCTTTGCATTGTATTCATTACTGCTAGAGTAGCTACTAATCACGTAGACATAATCAGAAGTGATCTGCCAAAAGCACCAAATCCTTTCCCATAGACATACACAGAGGCTGAAGCTTAATCTAGAGATATAAAAATAACCAGAAAGATTAAGCACAATGTGTCATTATTCCTCTTTTTTTTTTATTAAATTTACAGCTGCCCAAAGACTGAGCTATATTCTGTGAATTTTAGGTCTTAGGCTTCTACAGAAAGACCCAGGGCCATGAAGTCTACAAGATAATATGGAACAAAATGGAATTTTTTTAGGGTTAGACCTTCCAGCTTATCTTTCAAAAGTCCAGAAGATGGCTTAGGATGATGAAAAGTAAATTTCTGTTCTGTCTATTCTATAAATGCATATGTATATGCATATGAACATACATAGTTTATTATTGTTGTTGTTTGGAAGTGAAGAGATTCTGGTCTTAGTTCTCCAACATATTTTGTTAACTGTAGTGCAGATAAAAGGCTGTATAAAATCTTGGAGTTTTTATAAAGAACGCTTAAAATAGAATAGCTCCATTGCAAGGGCACTTTAAAGGTCTTCTAGTCCAATTGCCTGACTACATCAGAGCTAACCAAAAGTTAAAACATATTATTGAGGTTATTGCCCAAACATCTATTAAACACTGACAGTTTTGAGACACCAACCACCTCTATAGAAAACCTCTTCCAGAACTTAACCACCCTCACTGTAAAGAATTTTTTCCTAATGTCCAGTCTGGACTTCCAGTGGTGCAGCTTTCCTTCATGTCTTTGATTACCAAGAAGAGTCTGACACTTTCTTCTCCACTCCCCTTCCTCTGGAAGAGGAACGTTGTAGTAAGATTGCCTCTGAGCCTTCTCTTTTCCAGAACAGAGAACACAAATGTCCTCAGACTCTCCTCATAAAATGTGCCTTCCAGCCCTTTTATCAAATTTGGTGCCCTCCCCTGTACATTTTCAAGAATCGTAACTTCCTTTACATATTGTGGAGACCAGAACTGTATTCAAGGTGAGCCTGTAGTAATGTTAAATATTGTAGGATAATCAGCTCCTCTGACCAGCTGGCTATGTTGTGTTTAATGCATCCCAAAATACTGTTTACCCTCTTCTGTATGCCAGGACACACTGCTGACTCAAGTTGAGCCTACTGTCACCAGCACCCCCAGA
This sequence comes from Pavo muticus, assembly GCA_016647715.1. NCBI lineage: Eukaryota > Metazoa > Chordata > Aves > Galliformes > Phasianidae > Pavo > Pavo muticus. The sequence continues at coordinate 4,750,780 of JACDJE010000070.1, read as the reverse complement.
TTCCTTTCTGCAGAGCTGTTCTTAAGCTACTCATCACAGTTTGTACCTGTGTCTGTCATTAATCTGTCCCAATTGCAGTACACAGTATTTTCTTTTGTTGAACCTCATGGCACTGACAATTGCCCAATACTCTAATATATCTGGATCCCCCTCCAAGGCCTCTTGTCCATTCAAGGAATCAACAGCATCTCCCAGTTTATTGCCATCAGCAAACTAGATGATTATGCATTACATTCCTGTATCCAAAAAATTGCTGAAAAGTGGCCACTTGAGCCTTGGGAAAAACTAATACTGACCATCTGCTAGCAAGGTGTAGTCCTATTAACTAGAACACTTTGAGCTCTGCTTTTGGGCCAGCTCATAACACAGCATATTGTGAACCTGTTTGTCTCACAAATGGACAATTTGACCAGAATGATACCATGTAGATGAAGATAACTAAGACCTTACTGAAATCCAGAAAGATTATGTCTACTACCTTCCATTTACCCTCCAAGCAGGTGACCTTATCAAAGAAAGAGATCAGATTACTAAGATAGGACTTTATCTTGATGAACTCATGCTGACTACATCTGATAATATCTTATTCTTTAACTGATTCTTTAACTTATTCTTTCAGTAATCCCCAGGAAGGTCTTTTTTTCTAATTTTTCCAGGAACTGAGATTAGACTAAGAGATCTGTAGTTTCCTGGATCTTCTCTAATGTCCTTTTTTGTAGATGACTATTACATTAGCTAGCTTTCAGTCAGCAGGAACCTCACCATACTCCCACAGCCTTTGGTAAATTCTTGAAAGGGTCAAAGAGTCCCCAAAGAGTCTCTCTTTCTCCATAGAGACAACAGACATATAAACAAAAAATACCCTGTACTTTCCACTCCTTCGAGGGCTTATATAAAGTTCCACTATATTTTCTGTAGGCTGTACAAATGGTGCAATAAGGAATTGCTCTTAGCAAAGATCAGGGAAGTGTATAAATTATGGTAATTTGATACTGCTGGTAAAAAAGATTATTTTATGAAAAGACACTTTTTACCTAGCAGAATCCCACACTGACAACTTAGAAGGTGAAAGAACATATTTAAAGAAGTAGATTTTATCTATTTATCACTCTAAAAGTTCATACAAGAAAAGGGCACTACTAGATCCAGATCTCAAATTCTGTAAAAGATTAACACATGTTTTGATCTATAGTCTTGCTCGGTCACCAAACAATATTAAAAGCATGCCTGAAACATGCATTTCTAGAGTTCTCCAGAGCTTATTTGGTTTTCTTGGCCACATAAGATTCATTGCTGTTAATAATCATTGCAGCAATGTAGTACTTCAGCTGAGACCTTGCTCCTTCTAATTTAAAAGGCATATTAGAGAGGCTGCTTATGCTTGATCTAATACCAATGTGAACTACAAAGCCATTGTCATATCTTCTCAAGAGAGTTTGTTCCTTTCCATGCAAAGTAATTCGGCCAATAGGTCACTGCACAGAAATGTCAAAATAAGTAATTTCAAGAAGTATGGTATGCAAGTAGTGCCAGAGGGTCAATACATAGGTTGCTCTGAAAGTAATACCTCCCATTTTTTCCATGGAAATGACAACAGATACAAAGGGCACAAGAACACTGTTTGATAAAGTAATTTCTCAGCTACTAAAAACATTTTTCAACATAGTCATTACAATTTGGTATGCATTTTCACCAGGGATGAACAAGAGTCTGCATGCTGTGCTGATAAAAATCTTCATGGCTGTCCAGAACATGGCTTGTCTTTCGCATTACTGTCATCACTGCTGAAACGCACCACCCACCACCTCACTGTACTCAAATCCACTGTTTGGTCTCCACAGATGTTTAACAAATGTCAATGAATGTCACTGGGTGCCATTTTTTTCCGCACAGAGGAATTCAGTTGCAACACATTTTCTTCATACTCACTTCCGTATCAGATGCCATTTTGTCACACTGTCCCTCTGCTATTGTCTGTCATATGGCAACAATATTTTATGGAATATTAGTAGGAAGGTTCAACCTCTACTGCCATACAGTCCACATCCACCTCCAATGTTCTGGGCCAACATAATTAAGTAGGAGGCATTACTTTAGGAGCAGCCATTCTATATTCTTCATCTGCTAAGATAAACTGCATCTGAAATTTTCATTGTTTTTCCTAACATTATCATCATTATCAGTATATATCATATCATTATCATTATCATTATCATTATTGTATCCTACTGATGGTAATAAATAATAAATAAATAAATAAATAAATAAATAAAATGATATAAGGAAACAAATAATGGCTTCTAACTGTTGTGTTTCTTAGGCATTTTTAATCCTAAGAATGGAATAGTGTTCAGTTTTCAGTAAAAAAGTTAAATTCTCCAGGATGCTTAGGAATATAATTTCTGTGATGATGATGAAGATGAAGAAAGAAAAGAATAGGAAAAAAAAAAAAAAGAGAGAGAGAGAGAGTAAAAGGAGTTAGAGTAAAAAGAGTAAAGTCGTGAGTTGCAAAATACATGAGAGTAACTTACCAATCTTATTTTGATTCTCAAAGATTGAGAAGCTGTAGATACACAGATGATAAATATCGATACAACTTCATTGCAAATGCTAGAAGCAGGAATGTCTGAGTAACTGCATTTGGTGGAGGGTTTTATTTATTTATTTATTTATTTATTTATTTTCAACAAATAAGCAGATAAAAAGAGGAACAATAATATGCTAGAGTAAAGGAAATGGGAGTTAGAATACAGCACTTATCCATTTGGAATGAAAATGCTTATAAATTAGTCCTGACAAAGGGGACTCAAAAGCAGTTTAGTGAATAGAGAAGGGGTTTTATGTTGGACTGGAAGCAATAGAAAAGGTAAGGAAAGGTGAATGCATTGAATAAGCTCAGTGGCTGAACAACAACGCAGTAAATGAAGTTCAATGATGATAAATACGTGGCAGTACATGCTGGAAAAGAGAAAAAAAAGATATGCTGATATCATTTGTTGAAGTTTTTTAGTTAAATACACCAGTGGCATGGATATAATTTCAGACAGGTTTGTGAGGATGTGCTTAGTGTTCAGTAGAGCAAAGGCAGAAGGAGCTTAAACAATGAAGTTTACACTGATTTATGAAATAATATAAGGCAATCATATTAGAACATTATACAGGCCATCTATTTGTGTGGTGTGATTTCATCTGGAATTATGCATGCTATGAAATGACTTTGTCTTGAGAAAGATGCTAAAGAAGTAGAGGAGGATCAGGGAGGGAAAAATAACTGCCATGATACATTAAAAAAAAAAAAAAAAATCCACACAGAACCAGAGATCTTCAACAAAAAAGTGGAGGGAAAAAAAAGAGAGTTCTTAACTTTAGAGAGAAAATGCATAGGAAATAATATGAATAAAGATCCGATGAATAAACCCAATATGTAGATGGAAAATTGTTCTTGCCTCTTGAGACACAAAAGCATGATGAAGGCCAGCAGAGGTGATTTAAAAGGTATCAACTTCAAAACTGATAAAAGAAAATACAGTTTTCACAAAGTTAATTGAACTGTAGAAGACATAATTGCACTGTAATTCTCAGGTCAAGGATGACCTTGAGACTGAAAAATTTCATAAGGTACAAGGAAGAACAGGACATTTCTAGGCATGCCAGCAATATTCTAAGTTGTAGTAATTAATGCTAAGATAAACAGTAGAAGAGATAAGAAAAACCATGTAGGAGAACACGCATCTGTGGTTCTCTGTTTAGAAGGAGACTTCATGGAGGAAGCAGATTATTTCACACTTACTGAAGCAACTACTTTGTTATTTCTATGGAAATACTTAATTCTGGCCATTGTTGCCAGTCTGCAGATTGGGAATTCTTTACTTCTCTAGTTCTATGAGTATGAATAACACCAAAGACTTCAAAAGAATTTCCAACTGTAAAGCAGAAGAAGTAAACATTGTAGAGACAACAAATATGAAACTCAGTTTGAAGAGCAAAGGAAACAAATTCAAGAAGTATTGAGGACAACGGAATGTGATGCAGAAATGTCCAGGCTGACCCTTAGAGACATGACACATCACACAGTGATCTGCAGTGACTAGAGAGATACCAGTTCAGGTACTGAAAGAGAGTTTCAACAGCATGGAGTTTAACCTAAGCAGTAAGCCTTGCTCCATATGAGAGCTAATTAGACAATATCATGCCTGATTATAGAAGCACTTCTGTCTCTGAAGGTGCAGGACTCTGTGCAGTGCAAAGCCCTGGTGAGTGCGTCACCTGTGTTATTATCAGTGGGTGAAGGGAGAAGCGTAAGGCAGAGCGGTATTGTTCCTGACCACGATGAGTGGTGTTTGCCCAAGCATACGTAACAAACGTGATTTCTTTCATTCTGATTCAAGTCAACAGTTCATTGGGCACTAAGAAGGAGAAGGTGATATCCAGGATTGTTAATGGATTGTTCTTGTGATATCTGCTTTAAAAGAAGGTTATTATTATTGTTACTATTTGAATTCTCATCTCAGCTGAGAACGCGTCACAACCTTAAACCATTTAAACAGGCAGTGAAGTTTCAAGCTCTTCTCCTGTAACAGTCACTGCTCCAGTAAGTGTAACTAAGCACAAAGTAGAACAGTTTCAGGAATAAGAAGTCAGATGAGCATCCCAAGGCAAAATTATCACTAGGAACATAGAGCATGGACTCCAACTCCTGCACCCCAGAAGGATTGTATTCATTTTCCTGTTTTAGTTTTCTATAAGGATTGATTCAAGCTGCCTACAGAAGTAGGGTGATTTATACATATATATATAGGGATGCACAATTTAGCAATTCTGTATCAAGATTCCTATGCTTCAGAATACAGTCATTTACTACTTATGTGTGTTTAGGTGAGTAGTACCAGTACTAGAGTGACTTTGAACAAGCTTTATGGCAGGATCGCCAGTACCTAGGGGAAGTGCCTAGAGAGATATTCTGAAGGAGATCTTGGTTCATGGGCTTGAAGTGCCTAAAGAGCAACCAGAGCCCTTGACTCCATGCCTGGTGAAGATGCATTCACGAACCTCTTCATATAGTAATATTTGTGTGAAAATATTTCCCACAGAATGGTGGCCCTCTTTAAAACTCTCCACTAATCCAACAGTCCTCGGTGCTCCTCTGGAGTCCCTGGAACTCTGACAAGGATCTAGCTTCCCTGAGAAAAGCTGACATTTGAAATGCCCCCTGGTCTTTTCCCAGGTAATTAAAATAAAAGGAAGCACGTGACTTGCCTAACACCTGCCTTCCTATGACCAGACTTTAGCCCTGCATATATCAGGAGTGAAGTGAGTAGGTTTCTAATGGCCGAGAATCTGTGAAGAAAAGTTCCACAGACATTTTTGCAATAACATAGTTATTTGCTTGAAGTCTGGATGGAAATAACTTATTCATAATCCTGAGTTTCATATTACTCTGTTCTTCAGGGTGTGTTCGATCTTCCCTTACACTTGTAAAGGGCATGATGAATTCTTCCTCATTTCAATTCACTGGCTACAGCAAATGGGTATATGCACTGCACAGAACCAGCCCTCTCTGGCTTCCTGCAAACAGTCGCCTTCCAAGGGATACATTAAAAACAACAGATGTGGCCTCAAAGAACAACACACCAGATGTGCAGTTGATTATTGGTTTGCGTTTACCTAAACAGCTGCAAACAGGAACACGAGCAACAGCTTATGCTCACAGATGTGTGTGTGAGCTCACAGGCACACCAACAAGCACACAGGCAGACCAACAGGAACACAGACACACCAACAGACGCATCCAGCAGAAGGCCGGCAGCTCTCCAGGGTGCTGCATGAGGCTGCTCCGCGCTCCCCTGGAGACTCCCTTTATTTTGCTTTATTTTTTTCCCAATCAGAGGCACTTCAAGCTAAAATGCCCAGAGGTTTGGGTCAAGGATGTTCTTTTCTTCTATGTGCAACGTTAAGAAAAACTTCTCTGCGATAGAACCCCCCTACACGCACACAAACACTTCAGAGAGAATTTAATTCAACTCAGCCCTTTTAGAGCCTTATGTCACATCTATAATATATATCCTTTATAAACGTAATCGTACAAATGCTTGATTCCTTTTTCACATTGTTTAACACCCAGATCACATAAATCAAGGCCATATACCTTCAAGTACTTTCTTCTTTGCTTTCTCCTGAAAGTCACACTTCTGTCAGCACTCAGATGTATTTCTGTCAGCAGTGATCATATGCTCTACCGGGAGCCTTCATTTTTAGTAGCTCTCATTCCAAGACTGGACTAAGACTACAAAGGTTATCAGCAAATATATTTTGTAGATTGCTCTGAAACAGCTTTCGGATCTGTCCCACTCTGTAGTTACTCACTCACCTGGAACCCTGCAACATTTGCAAATAACAATTAGTCCTACACACAAAAGTGCAAATCTGCATTTTCTGGGGCTTTATTGGTAGACAAACTATGTGCATGTTTGCATTAAAAATGCCTCCTCAGCTTTATAGTGCCTAGCAGGATATTCTTCCAGATACTGTGTTTATCCTTAATAAAACAGTAGGTTTGATTTTCCAGTTCACCACATATCTGCTCTGCACAAGAGGAGATCAGTTTGGCTTTGAACATTAGACTGATCCTCATCTCAGCCTGCTGGGAGTTTCAATTTTATCAGTATGGTCTGTTTTAAATAATTCTTAGTATGTCCAGCTTTTAGACGCAAAGGGACCCAGAAAACCCCATACTCATGTAGAGAAAAGGGAAATAAAAGTTAGGTAGTTTTTGTTAGTATGGCAGTGCTTAGTGTTGCTGGCCAGTAAAAACAATGCATCTCTTTGCAGTCTGTGTTGGAGGGTTCAGAGATTTCACCGGGGAAGGAGAAATCAAGAAGTTCCTTTATCCCTAGCACTAGCAAGCTGGAAGCTGAGATATGTCAGTATTTCAGTGCCATCTCTCATCAGATTCTCTGTTTTATAATGCTCTTATGAACACACTACTCTGGGCACAGTTAAGTGATTACACGTCCTTTTTTGTTAAAGGTTTGACTGTCCGTTTTTTTTTTTTAACTCATTTAATATCCACTGATAAATGCCTATTAATGATTTATTTGCATGGAGCCTTGTTCACTGCTGTCTTGGTTTGTATTTCTTACTTCTTTTCTTCTCACTCTCTGTGTTTCATACTGTTAGTATTATTTTCTGGTTCATTGTCTCATTCTCTCCAGTACTTTTCTGTCATCTGTCAAATGCCTGCCTCCCTCACGTGCAAAATCATTGAAATCATCTGTCTGGTGTAATGCTAGAGGTAAAAGAGTGTGGAAGCCCCAGAGAGGACTAAATATTAGTGGAAGAGTATGACAGATCCTCTCAGCACACAGTAGGGGCCCAAGGGCAGGGTTTAGGGCAGCATTCTCCGGGCTGGCACCCATCCCTGCCAGGAGTGATGTACCCAGCTCTGCTAGGTGAGCCCTATGAAAAGCTCTTGCTTTTCACCATTACTAACTTTAGGGCAAATTCTCATTTTCAGGAACCTCCAACAGAGAGATTAAGGCTTCTAATAATTCCCAGTCCCATGGGCCTAAAACAATTTCAAAATCTCCAAGGAGAGAGGTCTCCTGAATACATGTGGTGCTGGGATAGAAAGGAAGATAGCAGCAGGGATGCTTTCCTTTGCCCCTGTACCAGATGGATGTGATTTCCTTAAGAGATTGGAAAGGAAGCCAGAACTTTCTTCTGGGGCCTGCCCTTCCCTCATAACCCCTTATCCAACCCTCCAGCAAGGGGGTGAAGCAGGCATTGAGGTTGCTGAGGAAGGGACTCCATGTTGTGAGAGCACTGGGAGGACTTGTCTCGGTGTTTTATCCCAAGCCCATTGGTAACTTTGCTGGCCCTTGAGGGGACCTTTATCCCTGCAGATGTTTCTATTGACCCTGGGTGCATGTGGGGGTTGAAAAGAAGAGGCACCACAACCCTGAGCATAATAGAAAAGATCACCATGGAAGTGGTCCACAGGGTCATCCCTCTCTCCCTGTCTGCCCTTTGACCACCCAAGCTATAAAACACTCAGGGCTTGTACTCTCAGAGCTCACCCAAACAGGGTAGCTCCGTGCCAGAGACAAGGAGATATCTGGGAGATATGAAGATAAAGGCAGGAAACAGTCTGTGGCTAAGTCTCACTAGAGATCAGTTGGCAGCACTGGATATGGAAATAATTTCTTTTGGAAATCTCCTCGATGAAAGTTGTTATCTCAGCTTCCTCTCCCCAGGAGCATCTCTCAGTTCCTCTGCAAGAGGTGAAAATCATCATTGGTAAATATTCTCATCCTCATGCACTTTTTTTTTATTCTATGAGAAGGGCTAAGCAGTTTGTTCTGTGATTTTCCAATGGATTTATCTATACAGATGCTTAGCACACTGTAGATGCACATAAACGGGATGGGGTGTGCATTTTAAATGTCTTAAGCTTAGGAGCAACATTTTTTTTTTCCCCTTAGGAGGTGTGTCTAACACGTAGCGCTTTAAAGAGAAGAGCTGCTAATAACAGAGTCTTTGTCAAAATCAAAAGGCGCTGCTTACCACGGAGTTGCCGGGTGCCATCAAGATGTAATGGCTAAGACTGATTACGAGCACAGCTCTGAGGACGCAGGAAGGCAGCTCTGCACACACAGCGTTTTTCCAGGAGAGCTGAAATCTCTCTTCTCCCCGGGCGGGCTGCAGACAAGGCAAGGGAGTGGGCTATTGTAGGCTTTCCATTATCGACCTCTTCTTTCCTTGGGAAATCACAGTGCGGGGATACGTATGGGGAAGGGAGATGCTCTCCAGCGTGGAAGTCTTGCGTGGAGGGAATGCCCTGCATTTCTGCAGCCGAGAGCCCTCACGGCGCCGAGCAGCGCGGCACTGGGGAGCCCCCTGCAGCCGGGTAGAGCCGCGCCAAGCCGCAGCCACCTCCTGCCTGGCTGCGCCGTGGGAAGCAGGGAGCTGCTGGAGGCGGGCAGGGCCGAGACTTGGGCCCCTTTCCTGCCAAAGGAGGGATATCCCCAAAGGGTGCTGCCAGGGTGCTTGTGCTGCTGCCGAGTGGTTTTGCTCCCTCCCTCCTCCTCGCTTTGGGAAGGGCTGACCCGTGCAGGCTGTTACTGAGCTCTAATTAAATCTCTGGAAATCAACGTGCTCAATCAAACACTCACAACGTTCCTGGGAGGGAAAAATAATAATAACAATAATAATAAGGGGAAGAGGGAGCAGGCTTTGTCCCTTTTAAAGCTGATGATGATCTTGATTAATGAATGTTAAAATATTCATTCGAGTGCCAAGGTCTCGGTCTTCATGGGAGGGTCAGCTTTGGGGTGGCTGTTCTCTATCCCAGAGGAGCAGCCCCACATGGCCACAAGCATGCCCACAGCTTGCTTCAGACCTTCCAGTGTCAAATCAGATATCCTTTTCTGGAAACTCATCTGAGCTGGCTGGACAGCTATCTATTAACTCTGCTGTGAAATCCAGGCAAAATGTCCTGCATGTCCAGGGAAAAAAAAAAAAAGAAAGAAAAAAAAGGCTCTCAGGCCAGGACCCAACTGATCTGATGCTCCTGAAGAGTTACAGGTGATCCAACAATTACACCTTGTGAAAGTGCTCTCAGGTAGAGAAACACAGACTTGTGTAACACTGAAACAAGAGTGCCTTCAAATCTCAGAGCTCCCTGCCTGTGGATGAGCCCCATCACCCAGGGCAAGAAATGCACTCACCCCAGGGCCCAGCAGAGAATTCCTGAAGGTACACCACCCTTTTGGAGGGTAAAACCAATGGTGAGATCTATCCAGCTAAATGTCTGCAAGTACTCTAGGCAGCTTCTCTGCTCAGAGCAAACCCATTACAAGAAATAACTTCTTCAAAGTCAAGGGGGGAGGTTGGAGAGGAGTTAGTAAGCAGTGCATCCAGTGGTCTTTCAAGAAGGGAGCTGGGGTGAGGAAGGCAGTGCATGCAGCACTCAGAAACTGGGGTCACCTTCATAGAGTGCTCCCCTCTCTCCTCTTTGTTCTCCACCTCTGCCTTCTCACTCTTCATGCTACAGATCAGACAGACTCCTTTATTCTCTTTGCCACCCCAGCAGCCCTGAGTCTTAGGGAAGAAAAACCATCACCCCAGCCCACGAATCCATTCTGGTCCAGATCAAAGACAAAACAAACGTGAAGATGTTTAGATCTAGATTATTTCCATGGAACCCACAAGTTCCCTTAAGCAAAGTAAATACTTCTCTATTAATAATACTATTAATTAAAAGGGAGTACTTTGCACCCAAGGAGAATTAACTGTTGTTCACAAAATGTATCTCTTTCCCCTAATTGGTTTGTCATTGTGCTGGGGAAGCAACATCCCATGAATATTTCAGCACAATAATCAGTTTAAAAAACTAAACTGGATTTAGTACATTTTCCCCACAGCACACAGAGACTCTAGTGACTGCAATAATGTAAAACCCAGATCTCTTTCTCTCTTTATCCTCCCATATATCAATTGAGACATAGAGCTATCACGGAATGGCAAAAAAGAAAAAAAAAAGAAAAAAATATAGAAATAAAGTGGGGAGTTTTGAGCTGAAAAAATGGGGAAGAGGTAACAAAAATAAATAAATAAATAAATCAGTTCAGATGTGCAAATTGTAGATAAAGACTTCTGATGAGGAAGAGGGGAGTGTCTGATGAGGAAGAGGGGAGAGTGTGTTGAGAGATAACAAGAATCAGTAATTTCTATTCAGAAAAGCCACCAAATCAGAGAGCAGTGCTGATCTTATTGGAGGAGAGCCTTCAACAGCAACTAATCCTGTCATATTGAAAGAAAATTGTAAATGTTCTCTGCAGAAATTGCCTGCCCATTGCAGCTAATCGAGCCCACTTGGCACTCACACACCCACACACAGCACACAGCACCCGGACCCACAGCCACACAGCCACCAGCACTGTGAGATGCTCACCTGGGCGCCCCGATCCCCTCCTTGCTGCCAACCCTCATGAAGGTGGCAGCTTCTCCTCATTTCCTTAGGAGCACTGGGGGGAAATATGAATTATCATCGACTCACTTATGAGTCCCAGTATCCGCTATTTTTAAAATCTCCAGTTTTGTCTAAACCTTTAAGCTAGGTTTGGTAGCTCTACGTATATATATGTGTGTGTGTATGCACGCACATACATATATATGTATTTAAAAGCTGAACTTGGCTGAGCTGGAGCAGACTCCCAAGGGCCAGTGCCACGGAGAGAGTGCGGTGTATGTGTGTGTGTGTGCCTGCGCATGTGGGAGGGAGAGAGCGAGCGAGGGAGAGACAAAAACTCCATCAACCCGGACAATGCCACCTCTCGTTTAATGCTTCCCAACTGTTATTCTTTCCCCTCATTATCACGGCACCAAGTAATCTGTCTTTCCCCCCCTCCAATCCCCCCTCCCTCCTCTTGGAAGATATGGAAGAGAAAGATAAAGCGGCTGCCTGCGGGCGCTGATGCGCGCAGCTCGCATGCCTCCGCCGCCAGAGCCGGGGCCACTCCGCAGCCGCTGCTCGCAAAGAGCCGCTTGCCGCGGGATGGGATGCAACTTCTGGTGATTGGATCACAGGTAGGAAAGCTTCGCTTTTTTCACTGACGTTTCCTCTCTCTCTCTCTCTCTCTCTTTTTTTTTCCTTCTTCCTTTTTTCTTGTTCTTTCAGTCTTTATTTTAGTGTTTCTCCCCCCACCCTTTTCTTTCTCGCCTTCTATCCTCCTCCCCTTCCTCGCCGCACCTACAGTTTCATCTGCTGCTGTCATAGGAAAGCTCCCGCCAAGAAAATAATGTCCAAGAAATGACCTTACGTTTTGTCTCCTGATAGAAGGAGCAGAGCAAAACATGGGGAAACTTTTGCTGAAGGGGTCCATCGCGGTGCGGTCATAGGGGGCTGGGAGCGAAGGTAGAGAAGGCAAAGCCCCAGCTTTCCTCTGCTGAGTTACAGCTGTGATACTCATCCCGGAACCGAGGCTAAATGGTACAGCCAGGAAGGAGAGACGCGGTAACCTGATTTAGGGAAATCTTCACATTTACCAAGCGCTTCTCAAGTTGTTTTATTTTTTGTTTGTTTGTTTTTGTTTTGTTTTTGTTTTTAATAATGTAAATGTAAATGCTGCGTTCCGACACAGGGACATCTCCCGGGCTACCCTTCCCAAATCCCACTGACATGTTTGCCGGTGACTCCTGCAAAATGTCCTTGGGAGCTGGGAGTGGAGCCTGCCCTAGGAGTGGGGAGGACAGAGATGGAGCCGGGGCATCCCTGCCCTTGCAGGGGGCAGTAGGAAAAGGAGCCTTCTTCCGAGCCAGTGCGGTTTCTCGCGCTCAGCACCCCTCCTAGGAACCATGCATCTGTTCAGGGTCAGCGCCCATCCCCGTGGCCTCAGGTCCCTTGGGGTGGGGGGAGGGGAGGGGGGGAGACCGGACGTGGGGTGCCGCCAGAGGCGAAGAAAGCAGGGGGTTTCCCCGGTTCCGACCTCACTTCTCTGGGTGGGTGCCCCTGGGTTCCGGTCCCCGGTGGATCCAGGGGAGGCTGTGAGGATGCTCCAGGGTCGGGCTCAGCGCTACTCGCTACCACGGCCCGACTGATCTCCTAGCAGGGCTGAGCCGGTCCCGGCTGCTCCTCCGGGCTCCCTCTGCTCCGGGCCGCCGCCACGGAGTGCCTGCGGCCGGGAGGAGCGAGCCTCGAGAGGGAGCTACTCAGGCAGCGGGAACAAGAATGCCTCCCGGATTGCCCCGGGTCTAGGTCCCCCCCTCAAAGTCCAGCCATTTCCGGAGCTCTGGAGGGCCAAAGTGCTGCCCTGCCCCACCGGCGAGTTTCTTCCAAGCGCTCCTTCACTCCCGGCGGGTCGGCTGCCGTTCACCTGGGGTCCCGCAGAGCCGCCAGGCGTGTAGGTCCTTCCCAGGCACCTCGGGGTGATCCTTCCACCCCTTCGGTGGAGAATTGACAGGGGACTTTCCCCACACTCCAGAAAAGCTCTTTTTATCCATATTTTCTTCAAGTGCTTAAAGTTCCTTTAGGAAATCTCTATTTTCTTCAACTGGAACAGGAAGAGAGGGGTATTTCTTGCTGCAAATTCAGCCAGAGAAGTACGTCTCCCCACTTATGTGTCAACCAGTGTGTTTCCACATCTTTCCTTTGCATTAGAGGAAAAGGTGAGAGGAAATAAAAAAGAGGGGCCAACCTTTGCTTGACAGTGAGTTTTAGCAGGTTTTTTTTGTTGTTGGTGTTGTTTTTTTAAAGAGACTGTCAATGAGGAAGGTTAATAGGGGAGATTAGGAGTAGGCACTCTGTCTGCTTTTATGGTATTGCATTGCCTGCAATCTCAGCTCTGTCTAAATACATGCCAGCCTCAATTACATAGTTTATGACACCAGCCGTTTTCAATGACTCGTCTATAAACCGTGTTATGCTGCACAGAGTCTGCTCTCTCTCCTTTAGGCTCTTTTTGATTATAACTTTGGTCGAGCTTCCCCTTTGCAGGACCTCTGGATTGCAAAAGCAGCCCTGTTTGCTTTTGCATCTGGAGAGCGAGAAGTTGTACCATAGGTATGCCAGCTTGTCAAGCCCGCGTCCTGCTGAGCTGCCCTCTCTGTGCCAGCTCAAAGTGCTCAGTGATTTCTGCAGTGTAGTCCACCAGGAAAAAGGGTTTAGTACATGGGAAGGTGATCTGGTCTTGTCCCACCTCAGTTATTTTGGAGGGAGAGTGAAATAATAAAAAGAAAATGTCACAATCTTCTCCGATCCAAAACCAAGATCTTAGGAAATAACAGAACCACTTGTAACTCTGAACTTGGCCAGAGCTTGGGGAGATCTGAATCGCCCATGGTCAGGAGTGTCCTGAGGAGATGGAAGGGGTGGCAGTCATACAGTTCCATGTCACTGCCTCAGAAGGAGGCCAAGTTGCAGGAAGTGGAAAACCAGCCTCTGCTGAATAACTGCATCTATGAATGAAAGTGTGTTTTGTTTGCTTGTTTGTTTTTGCCTGCATGCACCACTGTCATTTAGGGTTTTTTTCTACCCCTGCAGAGTCTCTGTGTATATTTCATGGCTCTCAGTTGCTCCACGTGCTTGGATCTTTCACCCATCAGTTCTCTAATTCAATAGTATTGTGAGGTGATCTACTGTGAAATCCCCCACTGTTGTCAATATAGTCCCAGATAATTACTCTGCCCCATTTTGCTTCTGTAACCCACTCACCTATTTCACCCAGGCTTCCTCTGCTTCAGTAGTATCATGACCTACATGCAAAAGAGTCATGTTCTGGTCCTGTTTCCATAGCAATGCAACATGGGAAATGCACACAAACCTGTAATAATGAAGTAGATTCCCTTCCTCTGAAATCAAAACCTCTTTGAAAGTTGAGTGCAATTTAAAGGAATGTAGGGATCTGCGGGAGTTGGATTTCCAGTTCAAAGTCCAGATTTCTGCGCCCTCTAGCGCCAGAGGCAGGCAAAGGAGAGCATCCCCGGGCACGGGGGATGCGAGGCATGGTAAAAAATTACAGAGGACAGAGAAAAAGAAATGATACAAAATAAGGGCATTTCACCCAGTGTCTATTTCCAGCCTTCTATTCCATCTTCTAAATCCCAATCTGAAAAAAAAAAAAAAAGGCAGGTTGGGTACAGGTGACCCTGGTTCTGTCATGTCCAGCCTAACACTGAAGGTTCCATGGGGAGGGTTAAACTGTAGAGGATTTGATAGGAAGAAATTAGGGCCAGAACCATTAATTCACATATTTTGGACTATTCTGAGTTTGATCTTCACAGCTTGCAGCAACTTGCAGCTAATGGTTGGAGATTTGAAGGCATGGAAAAGGATTACTCACTTGTGAAAGTGCTGTCCTGACCTTGTATGGGCTCTTTGGATAGGTGGATGAGTGAGTAACAGTAATCAGTCTAATAAAAGCTGAAGTGGCTTAAATCCAGCTCATATGAATGACAGGGATAACTTTTTCACAAATGCTTGTAGCCTTAAAAACGCTTACACTGGATGGTAGCATTTCAAGCCCTGTTAAATCTGAGTCTGGATTCCCTTCCCTAGGAACCAAGCTGCACAGAGGACCAAGCAGAGAGAACTAAAAAAAAAAAAAAAAAGCTGTCACTAAATGAGACAGTTAGCACCCTCCACCTCTCTCTTCAGCAGTTCGTGTATTTTGACAGCGTTCAGTTTTGCCAGGATCTCCATAGCATTTCCTGAGTTCAATCTGCCCAAGATAAGCTGGGAGTTATCTACTTGCCTGTCCTTGTCCCACTAGCTGAACGCCTATCTCTTGTGCCTAGTAGGTTGCATTCCCATTCCGTACTAAACAGAATGAGAATTGCTTATTCACTTATCTCACTGACTTTCTACATCTCCCTAAATAAATGTGCAGAATTAAAAGATGAGGGCATTCCTGAAATTGTATTAAAAGGTTGCATGCTTCTCCCATGGCCCCAGAGCTTGATTCCACTTAAATGCTTTTAGGCTGTAGAGATGCTGATTATTTTAACTTTAAAGCTATATCATTACCTGCATCTAACACTGTCGATTCCCTGTGCAGAAAGATATGTATCAGCAGATGTTTCAAAGCGACATCTCTCGTATAACACAATTTTAAGTCCCAGGAGGGTGGGACAGAGTGAAGTGAGTTTTATCTCATTTCTATCAAGCACTTCCTAAAGAATGGCTGCCATTGAAACATGGGATTTCAGTAGTTCATGCGCTTCGTGTATTCATTTTTAAGAAAATGATAATGACAGAATGAAGCGTATCATCACTTCAGGCCAGCTAGTTAGCTGAGTGCCTTCTGCCTATTTTCCTTTTGACAAAAAGCTCCTCGGATCCTGGGCTTTCTGGCATCTTGTTTGACTCCCTTGTTTGACTCCTTGGGCTAGATTCTGATCACGTTTATACTCTTGCAAATCAAAGGTGATTGCCTTAGCTCTAATTACTTTTGTTTTATGTTAGTGCAATGGAGCTCAGGATTTAACTTTCATAGAAACATAGTAAGTGTTGTAATTAGAATATGCCAATGTTTTGACAGCTGTTCATGGAATGGCTGTGAGTTGTCAGACTCTGCTGAAAGGGAAATGCAATGTGATAATGGACACTGGGAATAGGGTGGAACACCTCTGAAAATGTTGGCAATATAGATCTCTAATATAAGCCACAACACAGAGAGGTGAGAATTCATGTAAACCAGCATCTCCCAAGGTTTTCCTCACCCTCTTACAAAGCACTGAACAAACTGTGGGCAGGTGTGGGATTTTTCTTTGCTTGTTTGTTTGTTTTGAGAGAGATCTTTCTTCTAAATCATTGTAAAAATTAGTGTTGGAAACCAAGGAGATAAAATAAACTTAGTCATGTAAAATAATTATCTTCCTAATTTCTCTGGCTTAGGTAGTTTGAACATATAAAGCTCTTTTGCTGTGATCTGCAAACTACGAAGATCAGTCCCTTCATTTTTAGAATTCATTCCAGCCTGGAAGAAAAAAACATAGCACATTTTATCCATAAGAAATGAGTTTCTGTTGCAGTCAGCAGTTGCATTTTCACAGTTACCTGAGAAATTTTCCCTTAGCATTGCAATAATAAATAGACTGAAGTCTATTTTATACTCATCTATCTCATATTTAGTCAATTAGAAACTTGAAAATGATTCACAAATTTGCTCATGAATAATGGCCACAAGCTCATTCCACTCTGATTTCTGGGGTCATTTTGTACAAGCGGGTAACCAATGATTTATTCATGAAAGTATTCGTACATCTCAAAAGTTTCATGAACATTAGCATGAATAATTAATGGAGTTGTGTTATTTGTTATCATTACTCATTTTTGTTCTATTCAAAAAGGCATCAGTCATTCAGTTAGAGAATGTTAGAACATAATCATTGCAGTGTTGGATCAGGTAGGTGTTTTGTCTTGTCCAGTGTTATGTCTCTGTCAATGCCCTTCACCACATGTTTCAGAGGAAGGTGCAGAAAATGCCATCCTAGATAAATTTCCTGTCCTTAAGTTAAATGCTTTCTTAATACCTACCAATTTGTGGTTGCTTGCTGCTCAGGAACCACTTCCAAATTAAAACTGATACCCACATTCCCCATCAAATAGAAGTCTCTACTAGTTCCAGACAAACTGCAGATATTCTTGCCAGACAGATAAACAGCTAAATACAGTTTTACCTCTCAGTAAGCTTGCTACCTCAGTGATAGCATGCAGGAGTGAGTTCAGTAGGTTAATTACATGCTTTCTTGGGAAAATCACGCTCTAAATAAATTTTGATCTATTTAAATTAGTTGTCCTTCAATGCTATCATTACCTCTCTGTTATACAATGTGAAAATGCAGGTCGGAGAACTCAGTTCATTGTTTAAGTGCCATTAATTTTCTCAGCCACGAACCTTCTAGCTCTTTTCTTCTCTCACTTAGACAATCCCAAGCTTCCCAGTCACTTTGCATGTCTTAAAACAACCAATTCTTCCATCTCCTTTTTCGATGATGGATTAGCCAATGTGGGTACTATTTTCCAGATCAGGACTATACACTCACACAGTTTTCATATTGGCATTTTTTACTCCATTTGTTTTTATTTGTTGACTTTTTGCCTTTTTTGACTGCTGCCATGATTAAACAGATTCTGTCAGTGAGTTGTTCACAGTTATGTCAAGATCCTTCCTTAAATGATCAGAAAGTTTCTGAGTGTTTTACTCTACCTGTGTTTGTTTTGAATCATCAACACTTATTTCCATTTGCTATCAGAATGCCCAAGCTCACTCAGCTTAATTGGTGTACTCTGAAATGCTTCAGTCCTTACTTTTTCTAACAGCAACAATTTCAGTAAACATGACATACTTGGTACAGAACCATGAACAGCCCATCTTCTAAAATCTGTTGGAGTGAAAAATTATAATTCATATGTAGTTTTTCCTTTCTCTCTCCTAGGTGGTTTCTAAGTTGTAATAATAAACTACTAACTTTATAATGACTTAATTTCTTCAAAGGAGTCTTCTCAAATAATTTAAGAAGATATAATTTCACATATATATGTGTTTATTAGTTTATATTTCCTTGTGTGTTCACTTGATATTTCAAAGAATATACAGAATGTGTAACATCTTATTGGAAATAAGCTGATATTTTCCTCTCCTGTATGTAATTCCAGTTTTTATTAATTTCAGTAAACCTATCTGGAATTGAAATAATACTTCTTATTATATAATACCTAGGATCTCTTGTCCTGAAGATAGGTATGCTAGCTGTTACACTTTAATCCTTCTGTAGCATATCTTACTTCAAGGACAGCTTGTGTATTTTTGCTATCAGCTCATCCACTCCATTTTCAAATGACTTCCAAACCTTTACATATATAACCATGAGATCCCTGTGGCATGCTGCTGTTTAGTTTATCAGTTTGCTCCCCTTTCAACATTTCACATTCTGACAGCTCCTGTCCTTTCTTGACTTGAAAAAAAAATAGGTCCAGGGTGCACAATTGCACGGCATTGTTGGTGCGGAAGCTTATCTGAGCAGATCATTTAGAAATTCTGTAATGTCTTTCTGACCATTATTTTTTTCCCATTACCTCCTGGATGCCCAATACAGTCCACTGGCTCCCTCCCTCAGTGAATTTAAGATCCTTCAGAAATGTCCTGCAGTTTCCCCCCTCCACTAACTCTTGTCAATGCATCCTTAGACCTCTTCACTTATAGATGACGTTTTTGTTCATTTTCTATTATAATTTCTCTCTCTTTGTTATCTGGGGACTCACTGGAGCTGAAGTAAAGCTATTTGCTTGGTTCAAACAACACCGTGGATCTAAACATTTCACAAAAACATTTTTTCCCTCTCTTGTCTTTCAGTTTGCTTTCTGCATGACTTCCTTGAATCAGAAACTGGTTGTTAATATCTCTGTTGATTTGAAACCATTGATTTTACTTTTCCTTACTTTTCTTTTGTCTTTTTCTTTTCTTTCTATTTTGTTTGTGCCTTCAGTGCTCTTTCAAGCCATTCACTAATTATGATCAGTTTTAATGTCACTCTTAATATACTAATTAGTTCATTACCATTTGGTGGCCTGACTGTATAATTTCTCTGGCTACTTAAGACTAAGCTAAGAATACTTACTATTATGTACTCCAGTTAGTCTAGAAATCACCTATAGATTTTTTTTCTAATCTATTTGTACCAGTTGACCTACCAATGTACAAGTGAGTGAAGTCATCCATGATTACTACTTTATCGGATTTAGTTGCCCTTTTGATTTCTCTCCATACAAATCCCAGACATTTCCTGGAGAAAGTGTGATAATGCTTTGAGCAGGCAACAGAATTTATTTTTTTAAAAAAGAATATTTTATGCTTTTTTAAAAGAAATTTTAAGCATAGCACACTGGACTGAGACCAAGTATATCACAGTCCAACTGTCTGAGCTTTGGCATGTTTCTATGGCCTGACACAAAGCCTGTTCAAGTCAAAGATCAACTCTTACTTTGTGTAGGCTTTGTCTCAGCTTCCTGCAGTGGGGAAAATAGGTCTTTCTGATCTCATGACAGTGTTGTGAGGATTCATTTGCTGCAGTCAGGTACAGAGGTTAGGCTGTGGTACTGACACATGAAAATTGGAGGAGACACACAACATACATTCTTTGCGTTGAGATGTTAGAAAGTCGTACTTACAGGAGCTGATTACCTGAAAGGTTTCTTGTCAGAACAGAGGACAAAATAAAATGTTGGGAATCTTTACAATAAAAATATCCTGAATACCCTAATTTCTCCAGATCTTGGTGAGAAGGAAAAGAATAAAATTACTAACAAGTTCAATGTTATGGTTGTATTTGTGGGAGAGAATAGGAAGAGAAAAAGAGATAGAGAGACTGAGCCTGAAGGATCTGGGTCAGGGGCTTTGCTCAGTTTTGAGTGTTTTCAACATAGTCGGTGTTAAGTAGGGGTGAAACTGCTGAAGATAATGCAATTATCTCATTTGGATCATGTAGTACAGGAGAATTGTTCACAAAAGCAATATGGATCTGCTGGTTCTCCTTATACCCCTTAGCCCAACATGTATTTCTGACATAAAACAGAGTTATTGGACTTTGAGACAGGACAAATAGACTGAGCAACGTATGCTCAGACAGACATGTGGACAGAGGGGTTACACTTTTCTCCTCCACCTAAAGTCTTTGCAAACTTTCATCTTCATCAGTGTGGTAGATTAAGAGTGGTTCTACACACTTCAGTTCATGTCTAGGCCATATGATGTATTAAAAATATTTGCCTCAAACTCTCACTTTTCTATGTTTCTAGCATCATTTGGCCATGGTGGACAATCCAGTTTACTCCATTTTGTACATAATATGGCATGACTGCAAATTAATATATGTGTGGAAAATGAAGGAAGATGAGGGCTAGTGCTAGGAAACTCAGAGAGGGTCTTGCTTTGGAGTAAGCATATGGACAATGTGGCCCTCACCGAACTATGGAACTGTTCAACATGAATGATGGGGGTGATACATGTCCACAAATTCAGGGCTGTTGACAATTAATTCAAACACCTCAGCAGAAACTTGGGAAAGTTTCTGTTCCTAGATAAGGACAGCTGGAGCCTAAAAAGAAGAGATTAAGCACTCCACCAGCTTTGAGCAGGAGGTAAACTTTATCCTGAGAGGGTTGATAATAGGTGCCATAACAAAGTCAAAGTGCTAATTAAAAACTTAGCCAACAGTCATATTTTTTGTAAATAAGATTCTGAGCATATATGGGGCCTGGCTTATGTAACACATGACCTTTTGCCTGATTACAACCACCAAAGACCCCTCACCAGAACCCCAAATTAACACAGCACATGAGTAGTATGAAATTTTAATATGTATAGCAATTCTAGGGATAGGAAGGAACTTCATAGAAATTGTATGAATATTCGTATGTTAAAATGTGTGAAATCTGTGTGCTTTCAATTGTGGGTGTACATGCTGGGAGGGAGTGATCTTCCATGCACCCAGCACTGCAAAAAAGTAATGTCATGTTTCTAACCTGTCATTTGGGTTGGCGAGTTTTATTCCCAAATTTTGGTAGCAAGGGAATATTAGATTTTAGGAGAGGCAGACTAGCAGTTAGATGTCTTCTCTGCTATTTGCTTTTCCATGCTGAGACTAAGCTGAAAAATGATCTCCTGATCTGTTGCTGGTATCTTTCACCCACACTAATTTTACTTTTCTAACAGTGAATTCTGAGCTGATGAAAGCTGTCAGAATATGAGTGACACAAAGAGAGACCATCACCAAACAAAGTGCTATATTTAACCTGGCAATTCCATGACTACTCATACTTGACCTTGAGCCCTATCAGTGAAGATATGAACCAGGCGCATTAGTTCTGAAGTTTCTTCCTTTAACCAAACATAAAAGGCTCTTAAATGTAAGGAAAAGCAGATAATAAGGAAGGTAACACTAGTTACCCTTCTGCTTTTTACATTTATGATAGCCAGTATACTTAGCTGTCACTAGAAAGAGAGAACATATGAAGGGCTCACTGCTAAATTCTCATTAAAAATGTCTGTTTGATGTCTGCAAGCCATTTCACAATATTATCCACTGGGAGTAAATGTAGAGATCTTTACTGAAAGATTTTGACATCAGAAACAGTTCCCTGCAAGGAGTATCTCAGTGTTATTATTCATTTTGCAATGCAATTCAGTAAAGTGGAAAAAAAAAGCCCATATATATACATATACACAATTAGAAAGAATCAGGAAAGCAAAAAGAACAAAGATGAAGAAAACCATTTGGCCTTTTTGACTGAAGATAGCTTTTGTCTTTCTTTCTTTAGCATGGAGACTCTATGTTGCTTTCTTTTGAGCACAAGGAAATGCAAAATACCTGATTTCTTTTGAATGGCAAATTTGACAATAAATAGCCCACATTATTTTCTTTATAGTCTCTTTTACAATTAAAGTGAGGAGTACGAATGACACATAATAAAAGAGAGCAGGAGCAATTTTGTTGTTATATCTTTTGGGCAATGGTGACAATGCTGAATTCTTAGCTTCACTGCAGATTACTGATGTGGCCATGGACAAAAGCAGCAACCTTCTGTGCCTCAGATACTCAGGTGGAAATTGTATAAAATAACATCTGCATTCTCCGATGCTTTGTCTGCCTTTCTTTAGATTTGTTTAATTTGGCAGCACTTATGTAACAGCATGCATTGAGGAACTTTGCCCAAATCTGAGCATTCGTAGGAATAATTAAAGATATCACCTCTTTCAAACATTTGGTTTCTTCTCATCACTTTTAAAAATCATAAGCTTATAATATAGATCTAATATTTCTCTTCTGTGGGTAGCAAGATCCTTTCCACTCACACCTGGGGGTTCTTGGTACAAGTAACTACACATGGAATATCTCTCTGCAGCCTCCATCTGAAGTGAGTACATAAAAGATCATTTTAAACTCCTCAAGAGAAGAATTCTGCCCATGATACTGTCACAGGGGTACAGAAGAACTTGGTAAGATACAGAGGAAGGTGTTAAACATGATGAGAATTACTAGCCTTTAAAGAGATGTTCAATAGGCTGGGACTCGTCATCCCAGAAATAATGTGACTGATGAGGAACATGTGTAGGTCTAAGCATTTGTGAAAGAAATGGAGAAGATGAGCAAGGGACTATTAAAGCTCTTTCACAATACAAGACCCAGAACTTTCAGGTGGAACTTAACAGGTGTGAGTTTAAAAATCAGTGTGGTTGAGTTGTGGTGTTTTTCATCCTACATTATTTTACAGATTTCAAAAGTATAAATGAGTAAAAAAATGATAAAACTGGACAGAATACTGAAAAACACACCTACATTATCAACTGCTTTGTGATGCAAATAAACTCACAGAATTGCCGATTGTTTCAACCCAATGAAAGTACGCTGTAGTGGTTCCACTGTATGCTTTTTCCTTTCATGAGCTCTTTGCTGCTGGCCACTTTTGAGAGAGGACAGCGAGAAAGATGGCTTAGTGGCAGCTGCTCTTGTATTCAAAGAATCACTTCAAGTTTTCAGGGTAGATGTCTCCATTGGACAGTTCTTTAACTGTTTTACTTGTGCTGCTCACTAGAAATTTATTGCCTTTCTTGGCTAGGCACTTATTAAAACAAACACAAGACACATTGAAGATTAGTTTAATTAACTCCTGGATCCCTAGAAATACCTCTTACAAAAAAAATTCAAAGACTTTTTTATTTGTCCATTGTAACAGTTGGAGAATTTCAATATACATGTGGTTTCCAGGCAGATCTGAATGCTAGTTACAGAATGTGTTTTCCTACCCCACTGTCTGTAACTCTGATAAAACAGACTGAGATCAATTTCTTGCAGACTCAATTCTTTCAGCTTAATGTCTTGTGTTCCCTTTACACAGATTGCCTTTATAGGGGAACAGTGGGTTAGCAAAGGGAAAATGTGTTACAGCTCTGCTAATAATCTCTCTTCTCAACCACTTTTCTGTTTTCAGTAAGTAATCAGGAACAAACAGCTTTTCACACACCAAAAATTATGAAGGAAGTGATAAGCATAGAGACTTTTGCATCCATTTATACGTAATAGGAGAATGTCTCCTTCGGCAGCTGCCTGTATATAGTTTTTTACTTCATTAGAGAAGAGGTAATGCCTCCCAAAAGCCAAAAGAGAAATTATTTCTCCCTGTTATTTTTCACTTGAAAGATCCAATATCAGCCTTCTCAAAACTCTGCATCATTATCAAAATTTAGACAATATTTTTTTAATGAGTGAGTCAAAAAAAAAACCAAACTCACAAAGATCATGGAATAGAAAATTAAGGTTATGATGAAGGAGGTACTTCCTGAAGACGATCTCTCCTTTACTGATATCTTTTATATCTGAAAACGATAGGTCAGGGCTTCATTGCAAAACTCTCCAGGTTAGAGTTTTGTAACTATGGTCATGGTCCTGTGAGAATGAAAACACTGCTCTTTTACCTATATGGGATTGCTCCATACTGCAACTCAGTGCCAGTTTAAAGGCATGAAATTAAAGGTGAGCTGAACAGCTTTGAAATGGGCAGAGAAGCCGAGATTTCTGTTTATGAAGAAAGCCACACAACAGCAGGGTTAAAATTAGATTTCCAAGCTCATAATAGCTTAAGCCCCCACATTTGTCATTGAACAACTGTAAAAATTATTTCTGTGTGCTTTACTAGCTTAAAAATCAAGCTGTTACTTTGTGGTTTTGGCTATAGCTTTAGAAATCCAAGTTTAGGTATAATATTTTTAACTTTAAACCAAAATCTTTAACAAGAAAAACAAAATAAATCTCTTAAGAAAAGCATGGGCTTGGTTCCATTCTGGAACTGAATTTATTTCCTTGCTGCCCACAAGCCTATAAAATACTGTAGCTCTGCTTGGGCTATGTTTCAAAGCTGTTTTATACACATAGAGATGACTGAAAAACACTGAAGGCAAAAAGGAAAGCTGGGCCCACACCACACAGATTAGCATTGCATTTTGTTATGGAGGAAGTTTTTGTGAGTTTTAGAAGCTCGTGGGCAACTTTATACACAGAAAACATATAGCGCTATGGCAAGCTCCAGTGAGTTGGAATTTTTCTCTGGATGAATATTTCAGTGGCATTCTCCATATCATTCTGAAAAAAGAAAAAGAAAAAGAAAAGGAAGAAAAAAAGAAAAGACAAGGGAAAGAAGCTAAGCCTGGGGGTATACATTGTTCTTTTTCCAGGCCTGGCTGGGGAAAACGCTGTTTCTAGCAATTTAACACTACTAAGCAAACTTTCCTGTCTGAAAGTTAACTGTGTCCATAATCTATCACCCAATCTGTTTTTTTTTTTACTTTTCCTGACTCATTTCAGTTTGGTGATTTCCTCAACATACTTGTTGATAAGTTTATAAATCAAAACAATAATGTAAACCAATATACAATGCAGGTCAGCATATCAGCATATGATAAATCCCCTCACAGTACAGCTAGTTTGCACAAGTGATGTTGAGATAGTTCTTTTTGCAGAAAGAAAGGAGATAGAAGGGAAAAAGGGAAAGCTTAACTTCCTGTGGTAGCCAAGTTTCTCTACAGTTCAGCAAACAAGACCAGTTGAAGATGTAATGATTCTGTGCTAAGAATGATAGGAAAACACATACCTACACCACAACAATAGCATTTCCTGAATTTTCTGGTATCTTTTAGATGCTGTGTTAAGTTTGACAATGAGGGGGTACTAAAAATTCCTGATTGCGTGTTCGGTTATGGTAGACAGAATAACCACAAAAACTTCTTTATCACTTTTCCTCAAGGGAAAATGTGGCTGTCATAGGGATTGCTTACTAACCCTATGACAGTGTTGTTAACACAGGAATGAAAACAAAGAGGAAAACACAGAAATACACTCTTGTTTTTGTTGTTATTATTGTTCGTTTCTTTTTATTAAATTATTATATGTTTATTTCACAACAAGAGCTCAGTATCAGTGTTGAACGTATTGCATTCTACTGCTTCAGAAACCAAGAAAAGAAAGAACAATATTCAGGAAGGAAGAAATTTTTGTATCTGAACACACAGTAACAAAACAGATAGTAATTAAATAAAGATGAAGTATTTTTATTATTTTGAAGGCCCATTGGGACTTCTGTGGTAGGGATTGCACCAATTTGTTCATTTCTGTTGCATTTGCAAGCATCTCATCCCTTCAGCATACTGCTCTCTGCTATGAAGTTAGATCCTGCAGTGCAGCATTAAGAAATAATTATTGCCCTTTACTATGTAATGATTAGTTATTGCACAGGCCACACAGAAGACTTCTGCAGTTGTCATGCCAACTCTCTCCTGGACCCTGGTTTAACCCATTCTACTCTGCTGCAGTGATCAACTATAGGCACGTGTAGGGCAGACATTCAGACTGCACACATTCCACTCTAATTTCACTGCATTATGGTTACTAAAAGAGTGCATAGCTTCATCTTGTGCATGCAGGCAAAAGCAATTTAAAGACTGTTATCTTTTGCTCAACCCGAACTTCCCTGCCATGATCTGAGAGGATTAACATGCATCCTGAGTGCAGACCTCCTGTTGCTCTGGAGTGAACCCCTCTGGGTGCTTAAAGTGCAGCCTCAAGAGTCTAATCCAGTCCTTGTCAGTTGGCAACATGTTTCCTCTGATAGCAGGGCTTGGCAAGCTGGGTCTTAATGGCTGTTTAGGAGAGATACACAAAAGGAGGGGGAAGAGAGTTGTTAAAACAAGACAGCTTCTCATCAGGAACCCATCTGCCCTCAGTTGCTCCAGTATGATCTGATCACAGAATCATAGACTCCTTAGAGTTGGAAGGGACCTTTAAAGGTCTTCTAGTCTGACTCCTCTGCAATGAACACCACAGCTAGATCAGGTTGCCCAGGGCCTGATCCAGCCTTGCCTTGAAAGTCGTCAGGAACAGGGCACCAACTATATCTCTGAGCAACCTGTTTCAGTGCCTCACCAGCCTCACTGTAAAAAACTTTTTTCTTATGTCTAACCTAAATCTCCTCTCTTTAAGCTTGAAGCCATTTACTCCTGTTCTATCACAACAGACCCTGCTAAGGAGTCTGTCCCCTTCTTTTCTGTAGCTCCCCTTTAGATATTGAAAGACCACTATCAGGGCTCCTCACAGCCTTCTCTTCTCCAGGCTGAACAGCCCCAGCTCTCTCAGCCTGTCCTCACTGGGGTGGTATTCCATCCCTGGGATCATTTTTGTGACCCCCCTCTGGACGCACTCCAACAGATCCATGTCTCTCCTGTACTGAGGACTCCACGTCTGGACGCAGTACTCCAGGTGAGGTCTCACCACTGCAGAGCAGAGGGGCAGGATCACCTCCCTCACCCTGTTGGCCATGCTTCTTTTGATGCAGTCCAGGATGTGGCTGGCTTTCTAGGCTGCGAGGGCACATTGCCGGCTCATGTCCAGCTTGCCATCCACCAGTACCCCCAGGTCTTTTTCAGTAGGGTTGCGCTGAAAGTTTCTGCCTTAGCATTTCTTTCTTGTATTTCAATCTTTTTTAAAATTTTCTTTTCCATTGAGAATGAACCTGAAAACAGAGTATTCTCCATTCAGGTTCTTTCTTTTTTACTGCTTTCTCTTCCATGAAGTTCTTCCTTTCAGCATGAACTTCTCATCATTCTTTGAAAAGGGACAACCCAGACAAATGACATCATCTGTTGTTTAAATCTTTGAGTCAGTGGCTTACAAGATCACCTGAAAATCCCAGTCACACTCAGAGGTACTGTTTTGTTCCTTGACAATCATTCTTGGGGCTGTGCCCCATACCACTCATCTCTGCTGCTACAAGTGCACCATGCCTGGCTCAGTTGCCTGAGCCAGACAGGGCCAGGGAAACACTGGTGATGCTGTGGAATGGGCACTGAGATCTTCTGCCAGCAGCCCCACAGCACAACCCAACTAAGTCTGCATTCAGTGATCCAAGTCCTGCATATATGATCGACTGGAGTACAGGCACAAGCCCACTCTGAACTCTGTTGGTGACCAAATTTATATAGTGAAGGTTAATGAGATCACAGTCATCTCTCACTGTTGTCACAGCCCCTTTGTCAGTGGCCTCACAGTCCATTGCTTCATGTATTTGGGCACCAGCCTGAGCCTCCATCACCCTCCATCATTCAGTGGTTTTCCTTTGTGAAAGTGATATATTTCAGAAAATAAAAATTGCACATTTACTATTTCCACAATCCATCTTCCGTGAACTGTTTACACTTTCTGAAACTTAGGGATACACTTTTTTGACTATTCAGGTTTGGATGCACTGAGAATCAGTGGCAACCTCTATGTCAGGCTTGCTTTTTATACCCAGTGCTCACAATGGATTGTTGTGAGAACAACACAAGCTTTCCTGTGCAACTTTATTCTAGGTGATCTGCTTTAGCAGGATGCTGGACTAGATGATCTCCAGAAGTCCCTTCCAACCGCAATATTTCTGTGATTCTTTGGATCTGTAGTGAAGAAATTTGTTTGCAAGCAACTAATTTGATCAGGCTTGGTATGATGGAATGTAATGTCAAAATAAATGGTTTTTATGGGGACATAATTGGTAGGCTTCTACGTGGGAAAATGGCAGTAAATTATTGATTCCCATTAACCTGAAATATGGAGGAATTTTTTTTAACTTCAGAACAGACAGACTTTTCTGAGAACAGCCATTCTCTCAGTCCTAAGTGATAACTGGACACTGCTACCATCAAACAGTTCACGGTCTCTTTTGTTTTCAGATCACTGGAAAAAAAAAAAAAAAGAATAAAACAATGCTGAACAATCATCTGTTAATTGTCAATAATTAGTCCAATGCATATTTTTCCCCGGTGTTTTGAATTGTCCATCTGCAAGTGTGCTAAATTTAGCAGTCTGATTAATAGATTGAATGAGCATATCAAGGTCAAGAGATTCTGTTAAGTATTTTGTGTTCAGCATTGAGAATTTAGTATCTTTGCATGTGTTTACTTAACTTATGTGACATATCTTCCCACCTTTAATTTTAATGATTTGGTATTTATAAGGAAAAGCCAAAGGTGCTCTAGATGGTGGGACAGGCAGATAAGCTGACCAGAAACTCGTCCCTTTGGCACTAGAAAAAGCATAAGTGTGCCACAGTTGAGAGAACAGATATCAGACCAGAAAGTTCTTGAAGAAAGGAAAAAAAAACAGAGTAATGGGATCTTCAGCAGAGGCTGTATTTATTTTCCCTTTTCCTAATATTTGGATACAAATATTTGTTACAAACCTCTGATGGTTCACTCCATATCTCAGCTTATTCTTGATGATGACTTGGAACAGGATCTTTGGTTCAATTATCTCTGTACATAATGCTGACATGTTACAAAAGTTGAAGGCTAGAGAGGCATTATTTCACATCACACACATCTTTTTTTAAAAAATAAATCAATTAAGGCAAGTGCAGGTCTAGCTTGTGGCTGTCTCTTGAGCAATGGTGGACAGTACTAGATATTACTTTTGGAGATATTTTCATTGCTTATACCAGGACTGCTGTCACATCGGATAGAAGCTGCTCCATGCTGACTGCAGGTTCAACCTTCTCCAGAATTCCAACCCTATGTGCAATTCTAAGGCCATATGTCTGACCCCCAAACAGGCCTTGCTTCCCAAGGACATCAGTTTCTGTCTCATGGTTTCTTTCACGTAAGCATCTGTCGGCTCCATCACTCTCTTCCTTGAATGCCTTGGACCTGCAATATGAGCAAAAAGGACTACAGTGCCATGGCATTTCTGCTGTTTTAGCATCACTTTTTACACACACCTGCTGTCTCTTTGGCTTGTTGCAGGCCAGATGCTACTGTTCTTTTATTCACATTGAGTAGTACATATTATTGAAGAAATGTCCAGAAACATTTGCCAAATGCCATGTCCTGTGAGTGCAGGTCCTCAGATCCGGTACAAAACACTGACAGAAGGAAGCAGAATCCAGTCCAAGCAAAGATTGATCTATCTTTTGTGATCTATCCTATCCATGTTTTTTAACACTTCTCTCAAGCATAAAGTTTATTCACATATGCTGAAAATACAGGACAGTACATTTGAAAATGTGCACAGGGAATATTTTACTCTGTGACTTTCCTGTTGTCAGATGGAAGGTTATGGGCAGTTATTGAACTAAGCAACATTATGCTTTTTTAAGAAGCATTGGTCAGCCACATGGAAATGAGTTTCACCTCCAGGTGAAACTTCATTGTTATTCACTCTGTGATTAAAATTGCTGCTGGTATCTGTACCTATGTTCCTGGCTTTACACTAATTACCAAGTCAGAGTTCAAAGAGGTATCCTTCCACTTAAGACAGCTGATTAATGGACAAAGTTCTTGATTTTCCCTTGAAGTATGAAATATAAATAATTCTTGTATGTCAGAATGTATAAATACTATACCCACGGATGAGGGCATCAGTGATCTCTGTCTTCATGGATACATGTGTTTTAAAAATGTCTGAGACTTGTAAACGAATGACCAAAAGAAGCATGGGATACACATGGGCCACTACTGACGTGTAAAAATGACAGAAGAGATTCTCAGCTATCACAGTTACTGAAATTCTAATCGAGACATCACTTTTAAACTGTCTATTCTTTATTTGGTACACTTCGTTTGCAAAGTAGATATTATCAAAATTTATTTCTCTGTATCAGAGAACATAAGGAAGAAAAAATGTCTACTGTCTGGTCTCATGTTTATGCCTCATGGATCAGAGCCCAGATGTCTCAACTCTAAATTCAGCACCATACTTCACATATTGGACCATAATTTTCAATGAAGATTTAATAATTAATAACGATTATTATTAGTAATAATAACAACAACTCATTAGTAGTAGTAGTAGCTCATGTCAGTCGGGACTGAGAAAGAAATATTATGTAGAATTGCAGAGCTACACAGGCTAAACTGTTACCTATCAGAATTGTTTAATCTCTGATATCATTCTTGTTACACACCCTCGTGTCAGTGCTGTTTCTCTCGCTGCCTCAAATCCTTAGCTGACAGGATGCAAAATAGCCAAAGCAGCATAAATCAAAGCCTAGAATCAGAAAAATTAGAATAGATTGGAAGTGCCATCTCCTCAAGAAGGAAAAGAAAGAAACATGACTCTGGGACATTGGAAGAGTGACTGTAGCTTCATTACGAGGGCCATTGTGTCATCAGAAGAGGTTATAGCCTGTCACGGGCTGGTTTTATTTTCCAGATCCTGACTGATGCAGAGCTTGATCTGAAATAAATACAACCTATCCACTTCCTTTATAAATCTCTTCACTGTACTTGCATTTAACTTTTACAGTTCCTCACATTTTTCAAATAAAATATAATTTTGTAGTTGTGGTATCTTCACTGTAAGTCAGCAAGTGAAAATTGAGGGCTGCACAGGAGCTCTTACTGATGCATATGGGGGTGGAAACAAACTCAAGTGCTCCAAAAAGCAGGATAAACTCTGGTGTGGTCTTCCATGCAGTGAGATCTCAGAGTAAACTGCTTCTTTATTCTGTCAGATTTTGACACAATAGCAAAACATGAGTGGTCCAAACATTGCAGTTCTGAATGTTTAAAAGCTATCTTTCATCAACTGACTTAGCAGTTAAAAAAAATAGCTTTTTTTCCCAGCAATTCCCTAATATTCTTATTATTTTTTTCATAGTTAAAAGATTTCAGCAAGATATTGTTGTGAGATTCAGATTTCAAGAGAGCAGTAACAAAATACCTGGAGCAAAAAGATTTGTTTTTTTTTTTAATGGTGGCTGCCTTGATGCCTGCTCTTTACACTTTATTTTGTAAGAAAACAGATCTCCATACTGCCTTTTTGGGGTTTAAAAAAAAAAAAGATTTTTTTCCATCTTAATACTTACGTGTAAAACAATATTTGATCTACGTATTAGTGACAGTTATAATTGTTAGACCTGCTGCTTGTACGGCTAGCACAGTATACTTGTGCATGTTATTTAGAAGCTGCATGTGGTGATAACTGTAACAACATTTGCAGTATAGCTCACAAATTAGTGTGAAAGTTCATTCTCCCTGTGCTCTGAAAAGTACAAAATTCTTCTGGTTATACTTATTGAGTAGCCGTAGTCTTTAGAGCAGCCTTGACATCCTTAGCCTGAAATACAGTGGCTATTTTTCTCCTGCTGACAATTTTTACCATAATTCTCAAAAAGTTTCCGTGAATGTCAGCAGGAGACCTGCAGGAGTTTGCTTAAGCACTTTGTTTAAGCTAGGACTGCAAAACTGGACACCATATCTGGGAATGGAACTTCTTCTTCTTAACAGTGACTACCTCCAAATGGCAAGGGGATGACCCAGTGTACCTTTGTGGAGGAAGGCTGCAAATGACATTGCACAGAAATGTGTGGAAAATGAATAATCTTAGTGTACATGCATAAACATGAGAAAATCAACTAGTATTTAATATCAGTTCACTGTAAAGATTTGTAATGAACAGACAAGCTAAGTTAGTTACATATTGCTATGATGGCACTGGGGTTAACAGAGCTCTACTGGCTTGCACTGATTCTGAAGTTTTGTCCTCTGGCCCTGTTAGCCACAAGGTATTTACTCCTTAGCTAGTCTTGGAAGACAAATGTTAATTTGATATTTAAAAAAAAAACAAGGATGTGTGAGACAAAAACAGTCTAATTTTGATGCTTTAAGGCGGTGACAGTGTTACTTCAGGACAATATGGCATTGACTGGGTAGGTGTTCTGAATGGATCCATCTAACCACAGAGCTCATGGCAACAATCAATGGCAGCCAAAAAAAATCATCAGAGTTTGTGTACATAATGTATGAGATGTATTCTTACTCTCTCCATGGAAATAAAAAGTAAAATATAAGCTATGCTTATCATTGTTGAGTCTCCAGATTTTTAATTATGTTTTATCACTTTAGTTCATTTTTATCCCTTTCTCTTTTTACTCCCTGATTCATTTTGAAGACTCTGCGCTAATGCCACAGTGGTAAGGAGATTCTCACTTCAAATTCAGTCCTTTGGAAATGGTCTGTCTCCTTCTTTTTCAGATATTATAGTTTTTCTTTACGCATTGCACTTACTATTGCATGCATAATAGAATTATTGCTGTCTCTAATGAAAAGAAGTGTTTTAAAGCAGAGAGGCTTTATTTCCTTTCAGATATATTTTTTTTTATATATAAACACTAGACAACACTTAAGAGAAGAAGAAGATAAAAATTAAACAGCCATTAACTTATTTATTTGTATTAAAAAACAATAAATGGTGACAATGTGAAACACAGAAAGGCTATTACTTAATTTATTTTTAAAGACTTCTCAATAATATATTCCATTTTCTATTAGTTAAAAAATTGCAGTAGAAAATAACTGCCTTGATTTAAAAAAATCATATTTTTATCATATATATATTTTTATTAGGAATTGAAAGCAATGCTTTCTCTCATTCTTTGATTTCTCACTGCAGCTGTTTGATTTTAATTTCTCTACTTTCTTAACATTTTAAAAGTCATGCTAATATTCTTAACATCGTTTTGAGAAATGACTCTGTCAGCTCAAAAACATACTAGCTGTATGTGTAGACAACAAAGACATCGCAAGATCAAATGAGTAGAGGAAAGACAGAAGATAATAAGGTCATAGGTGTTTTATTAGTAGTGGTAATTTTTTAAAATGTGTTCATTAGTACTATGATGTAGCCCATTAAAGAATAATACACTGATTAGTAAAACACTCATTTTATTTGTCCGGATTAATTTACATTTGGAATTTAATTTCCTATGCGATAGGTAATTTCCTTTTATGTATATGCTTGTGTGAATAGGCCACTATGGGAATTATCTAGAACATACTGGACTGACTTGCTAAAACGATACTTCCTGAACTTGAAAATTGCATGTTTAACTCTGAACATAAATATTTTTTTCAGTCTTCCATAGGGCAGTTCATGTGGTTGGGAAAGGTGGGTACATGTGTTTGAAAGTAACACTTATTCCTTTTTTTCCCTGTTGAAAAGTTGATCAATTTTCTAATAATAACAATACAAGATATAAGTACTTGTGGAGGATGTTTGTGATGGCCTGTGTCAAAGTTTTGCCTACCAAGCAATGGCACAGTGGGATAGTCTTTTTCAAAACGTCTCCTGGCTCAGTTTATCTCACCAGATAGGACTTGATGGGGTGAAGTGCCAGAGATCTGGGGTTGTTATTTTCTTACAGTGTTTTCCCCTTCTCCATGAACACTAGCTTGTACGGATTCCTGCTTATAACCTACTGGGCTTAAATAACATGCTCAGGTTACCTTCTACAATGGGACTTCCATGAGAGATGTATTTTGGACAGCTTGACTAGCTGTCAAAACTGATAGGAGTATACGGGCAGGTAGGCAGATTGCAACCTGTGGGACATGTTCACCTGGTGGCAAGCACAAAAGAACAAAGAGGAGACAACAGTGCTGCTGTGCTGGAAAGTGGTATTTTGACTAATTCTCAGGGAGAAATGGAGAAAAGAAAAGGAATTGCTGGCTTATGGCCAGTGTGAGCATATGCCTTTGCGAAGGATAGGAGCACGGAGCTGGAGACATTAATAGTGAGAGAGCACTTTTTTGGATAGACAAAAGCAAGGAAATCCCTATGGCATGAGGAGGACAATATACTATTTATGTAGTTGCTTGTGTATGTTTTTTTACTAACGCACTAGCCCTGGAATAGCAGATGGGAAATAGATGGAAGGAAGAAAGCCTGAAACTATCAACACTCCTTCCTCAAGAAATAACTTGGTTTCAAGATCTATTTTCTGGT
This sequence comes from Pavo muticus, assembly GCA_016647715.1. NCBI lineage: Eukaryota > Metazoa > Chordata > Aves > Galliformes > Phasianidae > Pavo > Pavo muticus. Next base: position 4,716,481 of record JACDJE010000070.1, on the reverse strand, counting down.
TCTAGTTGAAGGAAAATCATTATAAGATCTGTAGCTCACCCATACATATATATATAAAATTTATACTTCCAGAATAGTAATCTAGCTTACAATATTTTTTAAACCTGATCCCAAACGAATTAGCTATGACACTCTGTTCTGAGGTATAATGAAAAACTAGCACATCTTCTTTTATTTTTTGCAAAAATGTATGTGAAAATAAGTAGAAACATCAAAATGATTCTATCATAGAAAATCTGTTTTAAAGACTAAGGAATGTGTTAAGAAGACATAGTTTGAGGTAGCCACTGTGTTGCCCCAATAAAACACAGGCAAACTAGGTGTGTGGAAAACAAACGATTTTAGCAAGCTATGCTCATAGATTAGGAATGGAGCAAGTGCTTTAGGCCAGCCTCTGATTTGCCTATTAAGCTCTGTTTAGATGCCAGTCATTCCCTCTTCAGCTGTCTTCCTGTCTTTTCTTTCTCTAAACTAGTCCACATCTTTGCCTGGGATTCACATGCAGATTGCATGTGCTACCTAGGTTATACTACAGGTTTCCTTCTTTAGTTTTATTCTTTCTTCTCTTACACTTCTGTTTTCTATTTCTTTTCCGTCCTTCTTTTTTCATTTTTCAGGATCTAGGATAACCAGAATACCTTAGAAGTGTTTGTTTGTTTTTTTTTTTTATTCCAGATTATTACCTTGAGATTGCTTGCTATCTTTTACCTGTTTCGTGTCAAGATGCAAAATATTAACTAACTCTGCAATGCATTTCTAAGAACTAACATCATAGTGGTAGAAACTGTGAACCTCTTCTCTCACTTTTATGTTACTGAAAACCAAGCTGAGCTGTTTACAAAGTTTATTGGTGCTATCATACATGTTTCTAGGCTGTTCTACCCAATTACTTACGATATGCACAGGAGCATGTTCCAAAAGCATCATACTCCTTGGAAGTTTCAGTAGTCAGAGTGGAAATCCAGTTTCCATCCAACTAGGAAGATTAGTTATCTTAAAATAATATTTCAACTGGAATAAAGAATAGTCGTTTTCTGGAAGCAAAAAGTAAAAAAAAGAACTTCTTCCAGTGCTATTTTTAATTTCTTCTTTTACTTTTTGCTTTTTTGTCCTGCAATACATCAGTCCTTTAATGCAATTTTTTTTCTCCATTTTAATCAGTTTATCCTCTAACTACAAAGTTTCTCTGCCTGTCTGTCTTTTGCTTTTATATTTAGACAAAGTTATTACGAAATAGGAAAACTAAAATAAAAACATGTAAACCCAAGTTGAATTTTCAATTAAGGCTCCAAACAATACCAGCACTAAATGAGCCTATCTTGCTGAAGATTATTTGAAAGAGCAAATTTCCCTTTACATAGGTGTTTCTTTTTCTATTTAGTGTGTCTAGTAGCACTAATGAGGAAAAAGATCATATTCTACACATGCATTTTTCATTCCATGCCTTCTGTAGTAAGCAGCATACTGTTTTTACTCAATAGGACTACTGTCCCTTGGTGTATTGGTTTTCTCCTAGTTAAGATGGTTTCTGAAGTGTTTCTGAAGTGTTCTTTTTGCCACCTGTCAGAAATGATATATAGCATACTTAGAGACATTAGGAGATTTCAGACACTGGTGAAGCAGCATGCCCTCCTGCAAATTAACTTATTTCCTAATCTTGGCTAAACAGGAAATTCACAAGGCTGTGACAAAAGAGACAGAGATATGCTCTCTTGCCTTCCTATCACTTTCACCAGTTTCACGTCTTTTTCCTCTGTTAAAAAAATAAAAATAAATAAATAAATAAATAACAACAATAGTAATAAACAATAATCCAACTTCAAAAGTAACATAAGAAAAAAAGATCCAATACCATAAATTAAATTAAATTAAAGTCCTTTTCTCTACAAACAAGATCATATCTTTCCATAGAAGATAGAGTTGAATTCTTAGTAGGTTTGAATCCTTGTGGAAACCCTGTCTGATCTAATTACACTGTTATATTACTGTGAAAAACTATCCTATACTCATATGGATATACATGCTACCTAAACACGGTAATGAAATGCAGTATTCCCATAACAGTTTTATGAAAAAGAGTTGCTTCTGTTAGGACGAAGTTTTTGGTAGTGTAACAAAATGGATCACAGTTTGTTAAAATACCATGTGGCTACACTGAGACTGAAGTTCAGACTTTTAGTACATAAAATGGTCTGTGTCATGCTGGAAATTTTTCCACGCAATTATCACTTGCATTCAGTAAATGACTAGCAGACTGAGGACTGAGCTGGTGAAGTGTAAACAATCTTAATGTGAAAGATACGAAAATGACAGGGACACAGGCATGTTTCTTGTGCCTCTTGATCAAGATTTAACATCCCATGTTCATCACAGCAGAAACTAAACTCATGAAAGAATAGGGCTTTTTAACTGACCCCTGACAAGCTACTTGTTTTCAATATACAATGATAAAACTGGTAGGAGTTATTCTGTTTTTTTTTTTCAAAGGGCTGTCTGATTTAAATCCCGAAAGGAAGTGACGACCCATAGGCTGGGGCAAGATTGTCTCTTAGATGCAAATAAGTATTCTCTTCTTTACAACCAAATTCCTCTCTCTAGTAGCTGAAGATTATGGTTTCCCTGTGGATTACATTTAGCTGGTAGTATTTTAGAATACTGCTCTATCTAATATTCTTTAAGACAAAAGTTTTCTTTCTATGGATACATCTGATGAGCAAATGTTTCACAATGGTGCAGTTTTTATTTTACATCTCAGCCTGGATAAAATTATTTCACACTTCCTTTTTCTCTTGTTTTCTATCACAGTGCTGCCATATAGCTGTTTGGTTTTATAAGACAATTAAAACAACTGCGCCAAACAATTCATCTTTTCAGTATTGGTTATAACTGTTTGATGGAAGAGGCTGTGTGGCAGTATTTGGGCCAAGCAGTTTGTATGGTCAGTTTTTGTTATTGAAAAATGTCAAAATCATATCTGAAATGATGGATTGTGTTGTCACTTAAAAAAATTTTAGCAGTGTTGATCTCTATTGCTCTTCAGGAAAATACTGGACCTTAGAAGAATCCTTTTATTTTTGACATACTGCAAAAACTATGACTCAGCATAGAGAAATGCCCTTTAAATACTATAACCATCAGCAACTATTCATTAGTTCAATAGTACACACAATATGCTTTGCATTTGCTAAATTCTGGATGGCTTTACTCTTCTGGGACCTGGATAAGCTTCAAAAATGGACCCATGGGAACCCACTGAGATTCAACAAGGTCAAGTGCAAGGTGTTGCATCTGGGCTGAGGCAATCCCAGATTTGGTTATAGAATGGGAGAACTCCTTGAGAGCAATCCTGCGGAGAGGGACCTGGAGATTCTGGTGCATCAAAAGCTTGACAAGAAACAGTAGTGCGTGCCTGTAGCCCAGAAGACCAACTGTATCCTGGGCTGCATCAAGAGGGGTAGCCAGCAGGGCAAGGGAGGTGATTCCCCTCTGCTCTGCCCCCGTGAGGCCCCACCTGGAGTACTGCATCCAGACCTGGGGACCCCAGTACAAGACAGATGTGAAGCTGTTGGAGTGGGTCCGGATGATTGCCACAGAGATGATGAAAGGGCTGAGGTACTTCCCCTATAAAGAAAGTCTGAGAGGGCTGGACTTGTTCATCCTGGAGAAAAGGTTCCCAGGAGACCTCATTGTGGCATTCCACTACTTAAAGGGAGCTTACAAACAGGAGGGAAACTGACTTTTTACACAGGCAGATAGTGACAGGATAGGGAGAAATGATTTTAAACTTAAAGAGGGGGATTTTAGGTTAGATATTAGGAGTAACTTTTTTTACTCAAATGGATAAGGGGCACTGGCACAAGCTGCCCAGAGATGTTGTAGATTCTCAGTCCCTGGAGGCATTCAAGGCCAGAATGGATGGGGCCCTGGGCAACCTGATCTAGTAGCTCTCAACCCTGCCCATGGCAGTGGGGTTGGAACTAAGTGATCTTTAAGGTCACTTCCAACCTTCCTTCAAAGATTAAGTTAGAAATCTCAGGTCAGAAACAACTTCCATGGGTGAAATCCTGTTTCCACACAGGACAAAGCAGATCTCATTTTAATTCTGGTGGTCATAAGGCCTTCATCTAATGCCCATGTGGACAGATGATAACAGTTTACTCCAAAATAAAATGAACATGCGAAGAAACACATATAGAGATGCTACAAGATATGGGACGTTTTTCCTCTTGTAAGGAGACTGTATCTTTATATTTTCATTAAGTTCCCCACAGAAATCAATGGAAATTCTTTAATAGAGTTCACTAACTCAAATTCTACTCTAGTAAACAATTTAAGCAATTTATAATAAATTTCTTTGATACTTTTCAAAGAAATTTATTATAAATTGCTTAAATTGTTTACTTGTTACTGTGAATAAGCAGGAAATGTTCTGACCTGGAGGTACTTTCACTTTGCGTACTTTCCCCTCTGTAACTTTCTCTTCTGCAGTGATTAAAAAAACTACTATCCAACAACTTCTTTTGTATTGTCTGTGTTGCATTCCCTCATATTACTAGTAACAATTACAAGAGAGTCTTCAAAGCAGTATTTTAAGAAAGCATATGAGGTTGATTTTCTGAGATTTGGGGAATCTCAGCCTTCAGTTGGAGCTGTTAGAGCTCAGCACTTCCTAAAACTCCATTATATTCTCCATTATGTTTAGTAGGGTGCTTCTGGAAATGGCTAACATATTTATGTTTTACCTTAAGAAGTAATCAAATATACTATCAGTTGATTGGACTGCGATACCTCGGAAACTCCCTGTTGCCTCTTATTCAGTAGACTTTTGGATTGAAACGTGCTAGCTGGTTCAGAGTATTTAGAAGAATTATGTTTTATTAAAGGATAGAAAACAGAACATGGTATCCCATTGCAGTATCAGGTAGAATTTTAAATATTGGAATTTAATTACCCAAGTTGTATTAGGGTAGCAATTCTCTATCTCCTTTAATCCAACTAATTATCATTTGAGAGAAGAGACTTCTGAGACAAGCATAGTTGTTAGTAATTAACTGCTGGTGATACTAGCTGTCTCTGGGGGCAGTTTTATTCAGTCTTTGTAATGTTAGAAGAGAAAGACTCAAAACAGAACCATTTAAAAGAATAACGAAGGAATAAAAGAAAACCTACTTTGAAGAAGGTCTTTCACATCACTTCAATTTCTGAAACAGTTTGCAATAACATAGTCTTCTGCACACAAAAATATTTTGCAGCAGCGTAACAGTATACCTGAACACTCTACTCTGAAAGAGAAACAACTATCAGAATGCCTGTATTTTGAAGGAACAAACTGTCTTAAAATCATATACATCTCCTGAGAAGGGAGACATCCAGAGACTAGTTTATCTTATGAGATCTACAAAAGAGCTTTGTCCCCTTCTTCATAGCAGCAAATTCTGCTATATTTGAGACAGACAGCTATCAGTCAGCCAGAAGTTACTATACATAATTAGAAATACTGAAGAAATCTTGGAGCAAAATTCCAGCCAGAATGTTTGACACAAGCAGAAATGAAATATAAATATTTTCTCTCACCTCTCTTGTTAACAGTCAGAAAACTTAACAAACTTTCTCTGGTGTTTCACTGGAATTTACGATTTTAGTGATAAAATCATAAGAGAGAGTAACTGAATACAACAACTGTTACTTTCCTGCTGTACTACAGTATCTTACCATCAGTCATCACTGCAGTGTTTTTGAAATATAGGTTTACCGTCCTACAAGAGCAGTGAAGGAGGCAGCAGATCTAAGTGAAAATGAAAAGAGAACTGGAAAATGGAAGTACAAATTCAATTTTTATGTCTTTCACTTTCAGAAACACACAGTTGTAGTAATTTAGTTGATCTACCAGGTAGTGTCTTTTTTTTTTTTTTTTTTTACCTTGCAGTCTGATTCTGCCATATTTTCTTTTGTTCTGAGAACTACTATTCTCTGCATCAGATTCCCATATATTTTGGGGTTTACTTGACAGAAATCCATATATTCTACTTGACAAGTAATGTCTTAGCAAGAAAGAATCCCATATATTTCTGCACAGCAACTCAGGAAGTAAAGTACTATGAGGTATATAAACTAAGTATATGTCATCACCATAACTGGAATTACTACACATATATTTGCTTAAGATTACTATTGGAATGTGAATGAAAGCAAGAAAGAAGAATTTGCTCTCTCTGCTTATACAGGTTGTTTGCCTCTGTTCCGTAGCTGAAGTTTATGTCAAAAATAGCACTGTAATTTCAAATAAGAATAAGCAGCAAGAACAGATGCTACTCTAAAACCCTTGTTTTTTTGCTCACATAATCTGTCTCTGGCAAATATTCATTGCAGCACGTTACCAAAGAAAATAAATTTCAAACACATCCATTGTAGAAACGAAATATTTCTTCAAATCAAATACATTGAAACATTCATGTGAGATATCTTTAGAGGGATGCAGTGCAAGATGTGGCACTAATTTCTTTACCTAAAGTAGTACTTTCTTGATGCAGTGTAGTTTTCAGTGGTGTTTGTTTTGTTCTATATTTTTAGTTGCATTTAGTGTATTATCAATACTAAACACTAAATGTTAGCCCTTGGATTTTTTGGTTTGGTTTCTTTTTTTTTCTGTAATGATAACACAACACCTTTTTTTTGCTACGATGTGGATCAGAATCCTAAATGGATGCAGTATTTCCTCTTCACCCTTTCCTGAGATTTCCAATCTTTTATAGAGTGATCTGGCTGTCTGTGTTTGTTCCTTATGACATGTTCATGTAAGGAATCTTGTATCCACTTCTCTACCCACCAGAAAATGCTGTCATGTTGTCTTTATGTATCAATAATGAATGATGAGTGCTTTGTTCACCCCAAAGAGGAAAAAAATAAATAAAAAAATAAAAATAAAAAGATGATTCAGGTCAAAATCATGAATGGCTGGTCTATCTGCCCTTCTAGGTATAAGGGCTTTCCAGTAGTGCCTGTTTTTCTCAATGTGTAGTTGACTTTTTTGAGTACAATTTGTTCTAAACCTTTCTCTCGAGGTTTATCTCTGCAGGCATGCATCCATTACTTCAGAACATATCTGTGAGGCATGGTCTATCCCGGAACTATACCTTGGGGTGATATTTTTTTAAAAAGTATTATCCTTCACTCATAAGAAAACAGACAATCCCTGTTTAAACCAATTACTTTTGCAAAGAGCCTGAAAAAAATAGGAAACTTAGGCTGCAAATCAGTTGGGTAGTGAGTTCCAAAACAGATAACTGTCTGTTCAAAATGTCCTGCTGTCTCTCCCCAGTGGAGCAAGTTAAAGGTTCTTGCCAAGAGTATATCTCCACAAAATTTAACACATTGGCCAGTTGTTTGCATAAAAGAATAATGTGGTATTTAGTCTCTCTGTGAGCCTCAGCATACCAATCTGTAAAATGCATAGCATGTTGTAAAATTCATATAATTCTTTGCAGGGGTTTTTTAAAGCTAAGCTAATTAATGTCAAGCAGTCAGCTTAAATTTGCTCTTTCAGTTGAATTAATTTATCTAAACCTTTACAGGAAGAAGATTTCCTAATACTTTTTTATAAAGCTCATATAGCCATCATGCTGGTTATTTATTATTTATACATCAAAACCAATCAGTAGGAAAGAAAAGGGAAAGATAGAAAGCTGGAAAATAATAGCCATGGCTTGTGAGAGAGGTCTCATTAGGGACACAAAGACTAAGTACAGACAGTAGAACCAAAGAACAATTTGTGATGCTGTTCCTTCACATTTGGCAATGATATGACATGATACTGGATGATCATCATCACTTTGCCATAGCACCTGATCTTCCTAGGAAATAAATACATAGTTTGTGTTTAGAAGGATTCTTGCGCAGCACAAAGGCAGGCACTCCAGCATCTGACAGTCTCTGAGACAAACTATGAGGTCTCCCTCTTTTGTAAAGCCTTCTTGTCCAACCAAGAACACCTTACATAATTATCTCCTACTTTCCTCACCATCCCTGTAAAACAGAGCAGTCATCCTTCAAATTTAATCCAAGATGGTTAAGAAGTTCAAAGAATCAGAGATTTTGCAATTTCTTCTGGGTGTCTCTGCCTTGATTTTCCGAATGACAGAGAAGCTAATGAGTATGGAAGGTGCAAAGTGATTACTACTTATTATATGCTAAAATGAAAGGCATATGTCACCTCTTGTCCATGTAAATTAAACTGTACAATGGTTGTAGAGAGTTAGTAATAGAAACAAAGGATCTTGCCTGTCACAGAAGAAATGGAAAGGGATTCGGCAAGTCCTGGACTGTTTATCACATTGAGGATGAAGAGGATCTCTCACACACACTGGAGGCAGTGCTGTCTTCATAAGTTCATGGTTCGACACCATGGATCTCCAGGTGGGTCAAGATTATAGAGATACACCAACCTGGAGGACTCCATGCTGTTGAGCTGTTCACAAGCAGCGGAAGCCAATAACATCTCAGCTACCAGGTTATTTTCCCTGTCTGCCTCTGGAGCAGTTCTGTCTGCATTGTTCGCACTCACTTTGGAAGAAATTACTCATGGAGAAAAATAAAAGCCTTCCACAACTGTCAAGAAGGATCAGACCATCTCACTGTTGAGGACTAATGTACAATCAATATAAATATACAGCTGATATACAGCTAAAGGAATTTCCAAGATGTTAGCAAGCATGTGTATGTGCGTGTGCCAATGTGAACTTGCTTCTGCTATGGATTTTCTTTCTTTTTTTTTTTTCTGTGAGTGCTGTAAATTTCTGTTCACTGTCAAAGGAAGAAGCTGAATGGGCAAACGATGTCCTTTGTGACAAAATTAAAATATAATGTGGATAGTTATCTAAAGCAAACTAATCAGGTATGTTCCAAAAGGGTATGCCTACACTATCAAAAAGTAATGGATACAAACCTATTCTCAAACCCATACCTGCCTTCCATCCACAGTGATTAATCTTTAGGATGTTAGGAGCTCTTGATTGAGGATGATCTATGATTTTAGGTTAATCATAGATTTAGATTAATTTATTAATGAGTCCAAACCCACTCCCAGCTGCTGCATAGACCCAAACTCTTGTTTAAGTGATAAGGACAGACTAGGCTGTGGTGAGGCTGAGCATACTACACTCCTACATCATCATCAGATGAATGAAGTACAGCTTTTTCCATGGATAATGTGGACCTCTGAGCTATAAAAGCCAGTGTGGATGGAAAGCTTTGAAATCATGGGTATCCTTACATCCACTTTTGAAACTTCTTCTCACTTGGCTGTGTAGACATACTTATGGAGGATCATGTCTTCTGGTTGATAGCAAATATTTATCTGCACTGATATCGTTCAATATTGATCCCTAGGTTGTACACTTGAGCAAAGGAAATTGTCGTGTTGGAAGAAGGGAAATGGTTAAGAACAGAAGACAGCTGCTCAAGTACCTTAGTGCTGTCGAGTTACTCACATGTTGTGACTGAGAGCACTAAGTCACTTCAAGGAGGCTGACAACGAGCCACAGCCAATCACTATTTCTCTCAGGAATAGTCAGTGGTAAAACCTAAGCCCTGCTTACTTGATTTATTTACATTTTGTATTCATTATATGCCATTTCTATCTGAGGGGTTGAGTAGGAAGTTGGAGGAGAATAAACATGAGCAAGAAACCTATAATGCAGGATGTATTATTACATACACTGGACAGAACTGCAATTTAAACATATCTGGCTGCCACTGACAAACAATTTAAAAGCAACAGATTTTTTACAGATTTCTTTTGCTTTTCATGAGGTTATCCTCTTATATTTAGGGAAACAAAAAAAAAAAAAAAAAGAGCGGGAAAGAGAGAAAGAGCAAGAAAGAAAGAGAGAAAGAAATGAAAGAAAAAATAACTTTCACAGCTGAACAGTGCATGTACAATATATGGTATTGACTGTGACGTGGTTGTGAGTTACATTGAATTGTAAGCTGCCTTGCTCTCTGTTTTCCTAAGGCTATTCCTTGTGTCATATATTGGTATGTGACCCACAGCTGAGTGACTATTTCTTTTATTCTTCTACCGGAGCCCTTAAAGCTCTTGGTAATGTTTGGGAAGAGGAGGGAGCTGATAACCAGGGAGATGGAGGCAGTGTATTCCTCATTATCAAGTATCGTATTAGCATACTGCTGAGTTTACAGAGGGGTAAGAGCCCTCTCCAAAGCAATCTCCAGTAGTTCCACTTGCCAGTGGCAGATGGAGAGCAAAAAAGCACACAGAGTGTCATGTTTTTGCTGGTGACCTAACGTCATAAAGGAAACGCAGACTCCGAAGTGGCTGGCAGTCCCCAGATTATTGTTATTAAGTAAAGTTTTTTTTAATCAAGAACAAAGTGCTCACATTTATTCAAAAGAACATTGTGTGGAGCGTGTTAAATTCTGCTGCATGAATGGATTATGATCAAGTAGACGCCTGATGCTTTGAAAATAATGTTCACACACTAATGTTTCTTTCACTGTTCTCAGACCACTTCAGAGAAGGGTATGATCTTAATGAGGCAGAGGGGCTCAGGTCTGTCTGTACCTCTCTATATAGATTTTTTGAGAGTGTGCAAGGATTATTTTTCTCTTGCCTTCTAAAGAAGAAAATGTACAACTTTAAGAAACTCTGCTCTAACTTTTATGGGGTAAGGTCTTTTATTTCCTTTTATTTATGGTTTTTATTTTTAGACAGATTGGTTGTGAATTACAATACACCATGACAGCTGATATTCGCGTGTTATAGCTGCAGCTTTAGCTCCAGTTGTTCTCTATTTCATTGCAATGATCTCTTAAAATTGCAGTCATACTTAAGAAGTAATTACATTTTGATCCAAAGTGGAAAAAAGACGACTATTTTCATTGTTTGTGAGATACTGCGGCATATGGGTATTTGTCAGCAGGCTATATAGTTCCAGCTGGTGTGTTTATTTTGCTAAGTGTGAGGCATACTAAAAAATGACTAATCAAGTTGCCCTTTTCAACCCGCTGGTCTTATGAAGTTTATAAATCCATCCTTTCCATTCTGGTATTGCTGAATAAACAATACACCAACAGTTTGAAACTGGTACAAAACTGGCTGGGTACACCAAAAACTAAAAATGATCCATCAGACTGTCAGTTCAATATGGCAAGAGGAATGCTCCTAAATCTTTTCAGAATAATGAACCTTAATAGAGATTAGAATTCCCTTTTTCTCTTCCCTCTTTTTCTTGTAGAAAGATGGGAAGGAAAAGGAGTAGAGATGACTGAAATCTTGTCATCTTCTAGCATGTAAGGTAAAGGATTTAAGTTATGCCACCAGCACCACAGGAATGTTTGGTAACTTTCTTCACTAGAATCACAAACCACTTCATAAATGAAAGAATAAACAGCAATACAGAAATTATTACATAAGCATTAAAGATTTACCTAGCATTAGATGGTTCTTTTTTAATTCCTCTTTACAAACATCAAATATGAAAACAGCTTTTCCTCAGTCCCGGGAACCTCCCAGAATCATTCTTGTTGAAGATGATCCCTCACCAAGCATCTTTTAAAATAAAACATTTTAGTTCTTCTCAGTTCCTTCCAGATGTTGGAATGCTCTGATACAGCAGAATGAGTACTGGAAACTTTCTTTCAAAATATTAGATGCTATTATTACCTAATTCACAGAACCAGGATTTGAAGAGTGGGGTGGGGGAAGAGTGAATATATGACTCATGACAGTACTAGATTGCGTATCTGATTTATGAAGATTTTTTTTCCTGCTGGATTATTATTATCGTTTTCAGAAGGGAAAGAAAAAATATAAATAAAGATGACTTCTCAGCAATGACTTCTTCCAGCAGCTGGATCTCTGGAGAAGATTAAAATTCTATTTGTTGCTCAATAATACTTTATTGGATAAGATAACTAACAGTTTTTTGAAGGGTTTCAGTAAGATGAAAAGTCAGTTTTTGATAGGAACAGAATATATTCACTAGGTATATTAGTACTCTGCCTTTCTTTCTATAGTTTCATGAGGGATGTAACCATTTCTTTGCTCTCTCAGTGTTTTCTGCTCAGAGAACAACTGTAATCATCATGCATGTTCCTTTCTACTTCATATAATAGCATCCATGACACAGATTACTCTTTTGAAGGTTAGGTGACAGGAGAGATCCTGCACTAAATTCACCCTCTGAGATGATACCTGTCCATTCATACTTGCTGCCTTCCTGAAGTTGTACAGGAGTAGGTTTCTTGCATCCCTGTTTCAAAGTTTTTATTCTAATTTTTCCTCGGTGCTTTTGATGTGTTGTGATGAAGCAATACCATTACCAGTAGATAGCACAAGTCAACACAGTTAAAATAATCTGAAGTGTGAAAAAGGCATTTTTTGATCCTTGTTATGTAAATGTCCTTGAAGAGTTCTGCTTCATGTACTGACCAAACCAAGATTTTCTATTGTTAGCAATGCAGAGCTATTGCAATCTGAAAGAATGAGCTATGTTCTGTTCTGATGCATGCATCATCAGCAAAATTGTCAGCTACATCTTAGTCACTGCACTTCTATTATAGGAACTTTTAGAAGTGAGGCTGGGTTTGCAGGGCCTGCAGACACTCAGATTGCAATTTTACTTGTATGCTGAACAGACATGGTATGCAAATCTACATAAACCAGCAAACATTGAATAGAACTCCCCTCATGTTACTTTTATGGTGTGGATTTTGTAGTTACTACCAACCTTTGGAGTGAGGAGGAAAAGTCCCATTATTACTTTGTTTTGTTTCCAGAGATGTCTACCATTTCATTTCCACCGTGAGTTCTGTCTTGCAAATGTAATCCTTTGCTTGAAAGCTTTCTAATCACAGGGTTGAGGACTGACATTTTACCTGATAATAGCCAAAGAAGTCTGTGCGCTTTAAGAGCCTTTGCTAATGTCAAAGAAAATGAATAATATATTTACTGCTTAATAAGTGCCAAGATTTTCATAACACAGTTGTGTTATGATTGTAGTTTCTCTTGATGGTGTCTCGATTGTAGCAGGAAGCCTCACAACTGAAATCTAATTGGTTCATGGATAGCATGACTGCCTGGGGCTTTCTAATGTGAGGAAATAACAGGGCCTGCATCCCTGCAACTTGATTAGGCTGTTGTTTCTGACTAACTGTTCCTGCTGACATCTGAAAATGTCCTCCTTGCTTCAGAAAGCTATGAATTTTGATAGGAGTGGAGAAGAAAACTAGTTTACTTCCAAAAACCTTTTATTTTTCACCTTAGAGATGTCAGTGCATGCTGACTGAGTGGACAAAGTATACTGGAGTATGCATCATAGGAATTCCCAAGTAGCTGTGAGATGTTTCTCTTACATGGTTATTAACACAAAGCCTTACCCAGCTAGGTGACGCATATGGGTTCCTGAGGAAGATTTGTCCTGCCTTTCTGCTTAGATTCTCAGAAGGAACTGTATTCTACACAGAAAATAAGGATGAATATTAGAAACAAGTGAAGTACTTTCTACTGTACCTTGAAGTAGGTATGATTGTTTCCATAGGATATTGTCAGAGAAATAGAGATGTTCTGGTGAAGGATATACACCTTTCCCTTAGTAACTAGTGAGGAGATATCATGCGGGCTCATCTCTTTTGCCACCTTATTTGTGGAGACTTTAGATTGTTCAGTTAAAGTTCTTTGGAGGTGATTTGTTGATTTCAGCAGGAGTTCTATCAGCAAGGCAAGCTGTATCTGCAAAGAACTTTTATGCTTTTGCACAGTGGAAAGCATTTCAGTAACTTCCACTTTTGAAAGTGTCTATTTTCTGGGGCTGTGATGCTGGAAAACATCCAAACCCCTCGCACAACATTTACTAATACTCTATCTCAGTTGTGAGATACAGAGCAAGATGCTTGTTTGTATTAATTTTTGTTTGTTTGTTATTTTTCCATTCAAAGTTCCAACAGAAATTCCCCATGTACTGGATGCTGAACCAACAGATAGTTCCAGCTCAGCTCCAGACAGCCGATTCCCTGGACACTGAAATTACTTCCAGAAATAAGCAGATAACTGATGTCCCACTGAGATAATGCTGTTGGTGATCTTGGTCCTCATTTCTAACTTAATGATTTCTGTGTCTCTGAGATGTTTAATGTGGAAACTGATCTTCCGGAGATGGAAGAAGTGGTGATGCAGGTGTTTTTTTTTTTCTTTCTTTCCTAACTCATAATTTTATAAAATGAAATACGATGTGTTGCATTTGCATTTTTTATCAGGTGTAATTATATTTACCTATGTATAAAACTCACACATGTTACAAAGGACTTCTTTTCCCAACAGAGAAGTTATCTTTCAAATTATTGAATATGATATGATGATTTTATTTTAGTTATGTATTAATTTTAAAATAAATCTATCCAAGAACAAGATTTCTAATTCTTTTTTTTCCTGATGACAGGCACAAAATCTGTGAGTCATGAGAAAATGACTTCTGAAAGTTACAGATTTTTTAAAAATGCTATTGATTTGGGCCAGTGGTCTGCACAGCTCCATTTTTATCAGTTCTTCCTCTTGAATTAGCTAAAGCTCACCTCAGTGCTAAGACTTCAGGCTATATTTTCTCTATGTGGATTTAGGCTACAATAAAAATACTGAAGAATTACTAAAACTTACAAAATGATTTTTCTGCATATTTCACAATAGGTGAGTTCCATCCTACAAAGCCAGACAGATGTGATTTTATAGTGTAGTTAATTTTCATGAACTGCCTTATTGTATGCATACTGACAATTTCTGAAGTTCATAGTTTTTCTCCTGCTGTAAAAGATTGCTTTGAATTCCTAATGCTCCTGATAGCCTATCCAAAAAGGGTATATATTTGAATGTAGTACAATGTGCATTACATATGATTTTAGATGTTCTATCAGCAAAAAAAAAAAAGAATCTTAAAAAAATAATAATAAAATAAATTACTGGGGGATTTTGCTTTACTCTGAGGCCATTCATTTTGTCACGCCCCTGGCATTTTACAAGTATTGTAATTGGCATTTGGCTTTAGATTCCAAAGATCTATGCAGGAAGTTTTACATTGTTTCCTTTACCCTTTAACTCTCGAAGCTCTATATTTTTTTCCTGGCAAAAATATTAACGGATCCAAGTAAAAGTACAAAGGAACTTGATTTAAAACCATAAATAGATGAATGCCTGTACTTCTGGATTGTAGGTAAAGATAAATGGCTAAAAGGAGAAATAATGTTAAGTCAAAAGGCATTATATATTCAGCCAGACCTAATGTTGATCTCAGTAACTGTTATGTGACACAGTTCCATTACAATCAATAGAATGATGATTTGCGGCAGCCAAGATACTATCCCATAATATTTCAGCAGCTCAGAAACTACAGGGACTCCTGTGTAGAATTTTTCAATGACATCAAGTCATTAAAGTTAATTTTTAGAAGATGAAAATGATGCAACAATTAACTTTCCCAAAATATGTCAACAAGAGTATCAAACTTCATCATACCCACACAGTATTTTGTCACTGTTGTTCTCCTTACTTTTACAGACGCCACCATCACCACATATACAACCAGAACAAAATTCATCTTTTCACAATAACACAGCTTTTTAGTTCTTACTAATATTCAGAT
Source organism: Pavo muticus (assembly GCA_016647715.1). NCBI lineage: Eukaryota > Metazoa > Chordata > Aves > Galliformes > Phasianidae > Pavo > Pavo muticus. The sequence goes on along the minus strand of JACDJE010000070.1, from coordinate 4,700,837 downwards.
CTTCTCCACCATAAAACCATTATTCTCTATTTTCTATTTTCATTTCCTCTGTGTAACACTTCTTTCTTGTCTTTATTAAATCTTACATTATTGATTTCAGATTTTTTTTCAGTCTATTGGATCTTTTAAAATTCTGATCCTTATTCTAAGTACTTATCATTGTTACACAACTTGCAAACACTGATAAATACTGTAAATGATCTTTCACCATCTAAAACACTAAACAAAATTTTGAAATACATCCCAAGTAAGAGAGCTCTCTGCAAGGTTCTGTTTTGTACACCCTTCCCGGTTTGATACAAGGCTGCTCTAAGAATACATAGTTTCCATTTTCTTTGTTTCATCCCACTCTCTTTGTTTAGACATATTAGTCCATTCCTTGGTACATGCAGGATGAGTTCTACTTCACCATACAGATATTCATCCTAGTCATCTAGGATTATGAAGCAGGTAAAATTAATTCTTCGTACTAGTTAGATGAAAAGAATGCCACCACAAACATATGTAAATATGCATAGATGCATATTTTTACATCTTTTTACTCCTTTATTTTAGTCATGAATATCTGACTGCTGTCATTAACAACTCCAGGACTGTGGGGTAGAGATACTGTTATCTTCCATAATTTTTCTCCATCCATTCCACTGAGAGAAATTCACCAATTCATGTGGTATTTTTTTCACAGTAGTGTGGGAGGACTACTACTGATTTTTCCTTGGTAAATCACCTTTCTAAGGAGAGTGCTAAATCACACTGTTCCTTGATATCTATACTACGATGCAATATACTATCTCAATAAGATTGCCTACTGATCAAACCTCTCCTAATACATTCTTTTCCTCCTCTTCATTGTGCCTTTGTATTCCAACTATTGTTCTTCAGACTTGAAAATTGATATTGTTTTTCTCCTCTTCTGGTTCCAAATCTCTTGAGAACCCAACTAATGAAAGTATCCCCCCAAAGAAAGTGTTTAGATAGATGTTCAGCAGTAATCCCGAGTTTTAAGTCTAAATTACAGCATCAGATTTCATAGCTAACAGGAAAGTAACTCCACCCGTCCTCTCATCCCTTTGCACACACCAGAAGACTTGACAAAACGTTGTCATCACAGAAATGTTATCCTTATTTGCAGGTTTTTTTTTTCCCTAGTCCATTTGCAAGTGATCATTTTTAAGTCAGATGGGGCTTCTGGGGAGAACAATATTTCATTGGAATCTGCTTTGGGTAGTTTAGCAACATCTGCCTTCACTTTGGAGAGTTGTTTGATATTATTTCTCCTAGAGCACTACATGCAAAATTAATGCACAGATAGAGCATTTGATATGAATGGAAATAAGAAAAATGCTATATATTGTTAATTTACCTTTCATTACCCGTAGAAACACCCAACTTCTCACACAACTGGCAAAACACAGTGCCCTGGTGGCACTGATGTGGTGTGCTTTAGAAAGTTGGGAATGTACAGTCAGTCTCATTCCAGAGTGAGCATCAGATGCTACCTCTCAGCCCAGGCTGCGGAGGTGATAAGACAGCATACCATGGCCTATTTATAACTGTAACCTTTAGAGCATTATTTTCAGAACTAAGCTAAACATGATAACATTAGGCTGCATCTCGGTGCCGGGGTGGTAATGTAGCACAGTGTCACAGTGGCATGGTATAATGTCTTGCTCTCATGTCATATGCTGGCTCATATCAAGTTACAGACAGAAAACAACATCACTAAGTGCTCTAGGGGAAGGATGCAGTCTCCTCTTAGAGTTACTATCTGATATTAAAATGATACTACGCTCAATTGTATCTAAAAGCATCAGGATGAGCAGAAACATCCTGAAGCACAGTGAGAAAGTGAGTTTTTAATGGTATTTCATTCTTCCATCAGTATCTTCTATCTAGATCTATTGTGTACTTTTCCTGAGGTAGAGCTGATGTTGATCTGATGAAAGTGGAGATAGATGACAGAGCTCTGTTGTTTAATTGTGTGCCTGCAATAGCAATTTTTGTCTTTAATTTTTGTTATTTTGAAAAAAGGCAAAGGAAAAAATATCATTAGACTTCTATCAAAAGGGGAAAGCCTTTCTTCCTGCACATGAGAAGAACAAGGATTTTCACTAATCTTAGACTGCTTCCAGCAATTGTATTACCAGAAATGAACTGAAACTTTTAAACATGGGATAATTTACCAACTACAATTGCTGTACAAATCCTCCAGGGAAAACCTGTGCTATGACCATAAAAGCTGCAGAATATCCCATTTTCCATTTTTTCTAATTTTTAACTTTTCTCACCATATTTCATGTATTTCATCCTCTTCTTTTTTCCTTCCTTTCTCGTTTATGTTCCTTCCTTTCTCTTTTTCTTTTTTCAGTTCTCTGTCATCACACAATTCCCATTGCCTTCTCTCTTTTATGTGAAGGCTTCTGTCCTTTGACAGTAATGGAGTACATGCTCTCAATAGAAGGTACTCAAAAGAGCTTAGGCATCTAGCATACTACAAGGCAAAAGCACTCAGTTGTCAGTATCCAGTCGGAATAGGTGAGCTACTCACTGCAATTCAGTACCTGTGCCCCCAGAGACCCCCAGGGATTTCAGTACCTGTACCTGTGGTGGGGACCAATCTAGGTACAAGCAGAGACCTCATCAGATTACAGTAAGATTTCATTCATCATAGAAACTTCCTGAGATGTATTTACTAAATAAAGTTCCACCTTTTGCAGGAGACTCTGTGTTCAAACCTGATAGGAGCTAGAGAAAGTTTTCAACAAGAATGTTTTTATGCTGCAAGTAGATTTATACTCATTACATAGCTCTAGGACCACAGGTCCAAACTAATAAGTGTTTTGATAAAAGAGGTCATGACCCCAAATGTTGTCTGACTGCAACATATCACTTATCCTATGAAGGATGATTACAATAGGCAGACACTGATTGTCTTCTAACATTCTTAAGGTGACTTTTAACTTTTTTAACTAAAGAAAAGACACTTCTCCTTCAAGGTTGCTCAGTGCACATAGAATTTGTTACACTGCTGACTGAAGAACAAAGTCCTCTGCCTAGTGGTGTTTCTACTGTCATTGTAATAAGATTTTGCATGCTTAGCAGCACTTTATGACAAGAATGGTTCAAATCCTGGTCCAGACACAGTCCTCAAAGCTGAAGGCAATATAACTTCTGGTTTTTCTATTCCGGATAATGCAAAGATTCACTGCCATGATGCTGCATATACTTGCAGTCCATGATCTCCACACAGCCTTTTAGATAACCATCTCTTTCTGTTTTGAATCTCTTTGTCAGAAAGGATGCAAACATGTTCATTAGCTATGTTGAATGTCCCCATCAGTAAGCAGACAACCTATCTTTGAGCACAGACTAAGGACAGCCTTCCTTAGCAATCTTAATCAAATAAACATTTATCAAGGAAACAGGCTTTTAATTGAGTTGTTGTCTAGAAGCATCCTTTCAAGTTTGAGAGAGTAATATTGGTCAGTTAGTGCAAGGGTCATACAGCTGATTCAAAGTGATAAACTTGGTATGTTTGTTGGGTCTTGGATTAGACAGATTAAAAGAGAGTCTCTTTAAAAACATTGGCCTGATGTCAATAAGAAAAGAAGGGTTGAAACATAAAAGAACACTGTATACAGGAGACATACAAGGATTGCTCCAAAAGTAATGCCTCCTATTTTATGATGTTGGCTCGCAACATCAGAGGTGGATGTTGATCTGTGGCAGTGGAAGCAGAACCTTCCCACCAATATTCCATTACACTTCGTTGCCATGCAACAGATGGCAGCAGAAGGGCAGTCTGAAAAAATGGCATCTGGCATGGAAGTGCATCTAAAGCGAAAGTGTGTAACCAAATTCCACCTTGCAGAAAAAATGTTAGAGTCTTGTTCATCACTGTTGAAAATGCACAGCTCATGGTGGTGACTATGTTGAAAAATGGTGTTCTATAACTGAGAATTTGTTCTATCAAATAGTGCTATTGTGCTCTTTGTATCTGTTGTAGTTTCCATGGATATAAACAGGAGCATTACTTTTGGAGTAAGCTACATACTTCAAACAAAGAGTTTGGAAATTTTACCACTTCGTCTGGATTTATAGACGATGACTGGTAAATATGTTTTGAGGTTTGTTTAGACAAAAGTGTAACAGTGATTTTTTTCTTCTAAACATGCTGAAACAAGAGAGTCTGCGCACCTTCAACTCAAAAGGGCAATTGTATCCTGGGTTGCATCAAAAGAGGAGTGTCCAGCAAGATGAGGGAGGTGATTGTTCCCCTCTGCTCTGCCCTCAGAAAGGCCCCATCTGGAGTACAGTGTTCAGGCCTGGGGCCCCAAGCACAAGAAGGACATGGAACTGTTGGAGCAGATCCAGAGGAGGGCCATGCAGATGATCAGAGGGCTGGAGCATCTCTCTTATAAAGAGAGGTTGTGGGAGCTGGGCTTGTTTAGCTTAAAGAAGAGAAGGCTCCAGGGAGACCTCATTGCAGCCTTCCACTACTTAAAAGAAGCTTAAAAGCAGGAGAGTGATGGAGTGGGATCAACTTTATACATGATCTGATAGTGAAAGGACAAGGGTGAATGGCTTTAAACTAAAAGATGGGAGATATTGGTTAGGCGTTAGGGGAAAAATTCTTACTCAGAAGGTACCAATGCTCTGGCACAGGCTGTCCAGAGAAGCTGTGGATTTTCCATCCCTGGATGGGAATCATGGCCAGGTTGGATGGGGCCCTGGGTGGTCTGATCTGGAGGGTGGCAACTCTGCCTGTGTCAGGGGATTGGAAATGGATGGGCTTTAAGGTCCCTTCCAAATTAATCCATTCTATGATTCTATCATATGATATGATATAAATTACTCCAGAAAATATTTACTGAGCTCAAGTACTACAGAGAGGACACTCCACCTTAGGCAGGGCATGATCAATCACTAGAGTAACTAAACTAGCCTACAGTTTAGATCTGAGAGAGTTCAGAGTGTAGATCTAAGACTAAGATGGGAGACATTCTGGGGAGTTTCCTCTTAGCTGCACTCTTTTTATAAACCTTTTTAGACTAACACAATTCTTTAAAGACAGTAACTGCTGGGAATTAGCTATACTCTTGTGCAAAACTTGAGTAACATTTCCATGAGACCCATCCCAGTAACCGAAAAATGTAAACCCAAAAGCCTTTTGAAACTCCAGAACTGTAGGCATACTGCTGCCCTTTCTAACCAAGGAAGTTCCTTAAATAGTCAGGCAGATTATAATTTTTTCTCTTCCCTGCTGCTTATACGATTCAGCTAACCTTCAGTTGGAGGCCAAATGAGTATCGTTATTCCAGACACTTTCTTACTGGAGGCACTAGGCTTGTGCAAGGTGCAATGCCATTTAGTGACACTGAGAGGCCTCATCACAGTCCTGTAGCCAGAACTTTCAAAGTACCTTTGCAAAGAAATAGTCAAGATTTCCCTATAAAAAAGCTTGCAGATGTGAAATTTTCTGCAAACACAGCTGAAATTTATTGCTTATTTCCATCTCTCTCCTTTTAGAGGACATAATGCAATAAAAGAGAAGAGGTGGGAGAAGAGGTACCTAGACTGTATCTTCTTCAAGTTGTCTCCTTAGGTTTATAGATACCCAACATCTTCTTTATTGCATTTTGATATTGAAAAAGATTATACAGCTAAATGATTAATTTGCTTAGTGGTACAGATGAAATTATTGCTGACATTTCAGCTTAATTTAACACAGAAATCTTTGTTTCAACACATGCGGACTTTATAGAAGGACGTTTTTCTCATGCACAAAGCATTTCTGTTTTTAAGAAGGATATTTTCCAATTCTTAGCACAATAGCTAATGTTTCCCTCTCTCTCCCTCTGGAAAGGTCTCCTTTTCCTGTTCCAGTTCATGAAATTAAAAGTTTTGCACCCTTTTATTCTCCCGACTATCTATAATAGGCAAAAGATATTAAAACTCCTAACTAAAACAGCAATATTACTTCTAGTGCTGTACTTTGATAACCTCCCTCACCCTAGGCAAACCTCTGAAATTGCAATTACATCTGTTTATGACTGGGGATTATGATCCAAGCTTTCTGCTCATATAACCAGTGGATTTCTCCAGCTGCATAATGGAATTTTGCCAAAAGAAGATTTGGCAGAGAGTCAGGTTGCCTCATCTAGAGAAAAGTCATAATGGAATTTAAAAAACTTCTCTTGTATTTATTGTCAGAGAAGAGGGGAGGAGAAAAATATAAGCTATAAGATTCAATTTCATCTCACTCACAATCTCTCAGATGTAAACCTAAACTTATTTTCTTTTTGAGAATCAATTTCTCAAGAAAGAGCAATGCAAATTCCACATCCAGCTCATCCTGGCAACCTTCTACCTTGAATTTCACGTAGCCTTGAAACACTGACATTGGTGGTGCAGCGAATTTGCAGCATACTAGTTACTGCTAAGATATTTTGTCCCCTGTGCTTTCTTAGTAGCATCTTAGATTCACCCACCTCATTCTTACCCCACAACCTACAATCAGGTTGTCACTCACATCACATCTACCTGCCTCTGGCAAGAGGAAAGAATGTTTTCTTTGAAAAAATTCTACAGCACTGATGACAAATATAAATTAGCTGGGGCAGACATAGACATCTTTCATTTGCTTAAACAAATTAGTCTTCTAATGTCAGGTCAGGGCATACTGACTAAGTATAGGGAAAACAATGTAATTAGATATTTAATCACCCAGCTTTCCTGAGAAAGGGACCTGTTACCACAAGCTCTGGGCTCAGTTACGATGCAGTAGAATGCATTCATTCAGGGAATGGCTAAAAGCTGCCTTATCTAGGTGTTGTTATTCATTAAAAATGCGGTTTTTTGCTCTCTTTAGTGCCTGTGTTAATTGCAGTCTTAATTTCTTTGATGATTTTGAAGATACCTAAAGGGAAGGAATGGACTCTCTACTTAAAATGAAGCCTTATCTTCGAAATGCTCTTTCTTCAGCTTTATATAAGATATGTGTACTGCAGCATAAATAGTGTTTTGTCACCTGAGGTTTAGTGTGCAGGGATTTGCACAGAGGTAGCCTTCAGCCTCCTACATGCAGACAGGAAGGCTGAACAGCTCAGATGAAGCCTCTCTGCGTATTACAGCTGGAATGACCTGTCAAGATTACGCTAGAATCCATAAGGAGAAACTTGGTTTGAAATACTCTAACCTGGTCAACTTTAATGATTTTAGGAACAAGTTAGTAACTGAGAAGGATGCACACAAATAAAGTGTGTTGGACCATAATCCACATAAGAATCACTGAATATCACATGTTCCCACATCAATCTATTCGTTATCATCCTCAGTAGCACAAAGCTCAAAGAACAAATTGTACCTGATTTCTTCCTTGTTTTCAGTATATAACTTCAACCTAGTCAACCACTGCATGTGCATTTAGTACATGACAGTTAAAGATTAGACTTTTAGTATGGGAAAAATAGCCTTCACAGATACATCATATATCCTTACAACTCTCTATTATCCATATATTGTCTGGAAGGGGGCTTCAGGTACCCAGGCCTAACACGACAAACTGACATCAACATCTTGCATTAGAAAAATCCTAAATTCTATGTCTCACTGAAGATTTTCAATGTTAAAAAATAATAATAATAATAATAATAATAAAGAAGAATTTTCAATTTACATCAAATTCAGATTTTCCACTGAAGTTCTGCTTTGTATGGTCAATTTTCTTTTCAAATATTTTTTCAAAATAAAAGCAGTTGGTTTGTTGGGGTGTTATTTTTTGTTTGCTTTTAAATGAGCTATTTATACAATAATTCTGTTAATTCTTACATACATTTAAAACGTTAAATTAAACTCTTTAATAATTTCTAACTGAAAATGACATCAAAGTATTTTCTGAATTCTTCAGATAATTGTGTCAAAGTATAATACAGGTTCTTCTTTTCTTCTTCTTATATTCCTATGTTCTTTGATTCTTAATGTCCAATGAATATTTCGGACAGTCATTTATTGCAAGATAATCATCCTTCTAAAATGAACATAAATTATACAAAAATGTCAATAATTATATTCATTTTTCTGAAGACAAGACAACCTGCAAAATATCTCTTAAGTAGCTGCAGGCACATAATTATTTCAAATGTTAAAGCTTTTTTAAACTGGAAATGAATTCGAAGATTGCCATGAATAATGAGATTAACATGAAGGCGTCAATGATATGGGTTGCATGCAACTTCTCAATTTCTCTAGTGCTGACAAGAATCAAAGAAATGTATTTGTCATTTTTGACCAGATACATTGTCTGACATTGAGCAGATTTTTATAATTCAAATTATTTTGGCTAGTTCCCTATAAACATGGCACTGATCATAAATGGTGATAACAAATTGTCTTCAAGAAATCCAGGAGTATGGAAGAGTGGCTAAGTATTTTGCATTTTGAATAATCAGTATAATGGCACAGAAACACTTCTGGCTAATAAAAGAGCTTTTAGTTGGGTGCCATAAAGCTTCTTACGAGTGAAGGTATGCCCTTGGGTGCTTTAAAGTGCAAGCATTATGTTGGAGGTTATGTCCTTCCACTATATTAGATTCAAAGTTTCATTAGTACCATGTTGCATTGTAAAATATAGTTTTTTGTACTGAAAATATAATGCAAAGAGTCTGAGCTTTTATTCTTATTCTCTGATTGTACTCTACAGATTCCTAATTTTAAAAAGCAGATAGGCTTGTAAGTAAGTGTCTATCCAAGTAATGTTTATTATGGACAAGCAATGATGGTAGTTAACTCTGGCATCGTCCCATGCCTCTAAGTGTAAAATTTTCTCTGAGCAGATTTCAGATGAATCATCCTACCAACCTCACTTAATCAGATCTTTTTAACATCCTCTGTAATTATATCATCTGTGCTGTTGAGCTTGGGAATTTTCATTCTTCTTTCTGTCCTCTTTATTTCTCCCCAGGGAGTGGCAGTTTAACAGAGATTGCCAGTGATACAGACAGTTAAATCAGGCAGTGCCACAGGGTTATCTCTCATGGCAATTACTACAGACTGGCAGCATGTTATTCTTGGGAGGAATTCATCTTCCAAACTAATCCATTTGGGAACAGTGGAAGAACTCATCCCTTCCCTGCAAATATGAATCAGAAGGTTGTCCAGGGAGGTCCATGGCTTGTGCTTCTTCCTGTGTTCATCTGGTGGACAAACCTGGCCTTCAGAAAGTCCAGCAGCAAGATTGCTCAGCAGCTGGCAGAATGCACCCAGGGTATTGCTCCAGGTTATGCAGGCCATAAGCCCTCAAGTGTTTTGGTTTTGAAATTTCCAAATCTCTGTTAATGTTTTAAAGGGAATGCTGCAAATCAGAACCTCCAATTTTACAAAGAATATCTGCACATTTTTGCTAGCAAATTCCAAAGTGAATGGTTCAGGTAGTCTGATGAAATAGTGTTGCAGTTCTCATAGGTGTCATAGGTGGCTTGAAAAGAAGTACCTTGTTGTTTATCTCTGACTCCACAGAGACAAACAGTATCCCCCGTAGTTTCATCAACTGAGATTGTAATGGAAAAAAAAAAGTTAATGTGTTTAGCAGGTTTCCTGAATCAAGTGTATCCAGCTCTGATAATAGCTATTTAGCACTGTTTCATTTCTGTAGTAATGTTTTAAGAGCCTTAGTTCGGCTTCAGTGCAGAATAAGAGACAGTATTGAGACCTTCAAAACTGCCCTCAGACAGAATTATTTTCTTTTGACAGTTGTGAAATAACATGCCTGGCACAGGCCCTGTGAACAGTAAATGAAAGCAAGTGAACTAAAATTCAGAGTCATTCCCTTTGCCATAAGTCTGTATGTTACAGCACACAGTACTGTGGCAGGACCTAGCTTGTATGGAAGTGAAATACTCAAAATACAACTTGGTTTTAGAGATGATATTTCAGGTAGCTGTGAAGAATGCATTTATCAATGAATGAAGTGACATTATTGGATAACTGGAGTCAATGACTGAAAATAGAGGGGAAAAGAGAAGGCAAGAAGAAGTTTAAAAGAGGGAATATAGAGAAGAGGCAAAGTCTTTCAAATATAAAGATACAAAACCAACCAAGAGATTAATAAAAATATTATGCAGTGGAAATTAAAATCTATATCCCTGTGCTCTCAACTGAAGAAAAGCTGCAATTAAGAATATCAGTATGCAAGGGCAACAGTAGCTAAAAAATCTCTAAATGTGTTGAGGATTTTTTCTTGCAGCATCTGGTTCCTTTACCCTAGTTGATTTTGACTGACAAAATGTTCTCAGGTGTTTTTTGATTTTGAAGTAAACATTCTGGGAAATTAAATGTTGCTCCCATAATCAAGAGCAAAGACATAAGAAATACAATAAAGAGGAAGTCCAATTACATGATAGGAGTGCTAGATTCAAGTTTAAAATGATATTCAAAACTGTGCTCTTTCATCAACTTCATACGTTTTCCTTTGGAAAAAGAAGTTGAGAGAAGTTTTCTTATTTTTATTTCACTTCACACCACCAGTGAAAAAGACGTGTGTCCTTCTTCTCATGCCCCAAGGGAATTCCTCAGTGCAAATTAAATGCAGTGGGATTTTGCATCTGTCACCTTCCTTCTCCATTTCAAGGAGAAAGTACAGACAACATATGTCTTTTATGCCAGCCTTCCGGACACAGAAAGTCCTTTAGGAGACTCCAAGTGCAAGAACTAAAATACAACTTGCCTGTAAATTAGTGTACTGTAATCATCTCCCTTCTGTTTTCACCAACAGTCCTGCAAAGATTTCATGGTGAAGAGGAAAATCTTTCTCTATATAACTTTATCCCTTACTTACTTGAAATAGGTAAGATATATTATGTAGTTACATTTTTACTTTCTTCCACCTCTGTGTAGTTGATAAACTCTCTGGGAGGTGAAAGCAATGGAAGAAATGGAACAGGTTGCCCAGAGAAGTTGTGGAGAAGTGTGAATATCCTCTTTGGAGATATTCAAAAGCCGTCTGGACATGTTCCTGGACAACCTGTTCCACCCGATCCTTGAGTAGGGGATTGGACAAGATGATCTCCAGTTTCTTGCAACCTAAACCATTGTTGCTCAGGAACCGTAATGGGATTAAAGCCAGAAAGAAATTATACTGCTTTATGTTAGCTAATGATTTTGTCTTGCAGATCTTAAAAGTTGGCTATTTTGTCCCTTTAGACATCCTTTTCCTGCTGGATCTCTTATCCCAAAGAGAGGAAGGGAATACCTGCCCTGAAATGATTTTAGAAGTACCATCACCTCAGACAAGCAATATGTTGAAAACTGTTCTCCCCTGGTTCTTGATGTGTTTCATATAATCTGCAATTACTCTGCACTTCTTCATCTTGTTGCTTTTCATTAGATTCTGAAAAGATAATAACACTTCCAGTACAATCATGACTTTTCTAGACGTGTCAGTTCCTGTGCTTTTCCCCTACCTTGTTTCACTTTTGAAACAAGAGTACTGTCTATATACATTGAAGATTTAGTTTAAACTCTCAGTAGAATCATTGTTTAGCTTTAAACTGTGTTACCTGTAAGTAATTGAGATTTGTATAAAGTTGTGATTGTGAATGCAGGAGAATGCTAATGAACTGCAATTCCTTCTCAATCCATAACAAATAATTGCGAAAAGGAAAGACTCTCAGGGAAGTTACTCTTACTGAGGAGCAAGTTCATATTCAGATTAGGCTTTGGCTCAGGCTAAGATCGGTGTTTGATTAGTGGAAAGAAGCTGTTTAACTAAAATGAGAAATGACCTTAATATTAACCTGAAGCTCAAACTAAATCCATTTTCAATTATGAAAAAAATTAGTTCGTGTGTACATTTGTCCTCTGGATATGTACCCATACATAAAAACATTCACAGAGCAAAATAATGACTGTTCTCTCCAGAAGTTATTTTAAACAAGTCTTAGAAATGCGAAGAAGTAGTTAAAATTTCAAGGGATAAAGCCAGTACCATTTCAAATTGTGTTAAACAAAAGGAAAAGCTACTCAGTAAATGAATTTGGTTTATTGTAATAATAAAAGCAATTTTCATGAGATTTTCTGTAGGGTTTGTTTTCCAGTGTTCAAATACCTTTAATTTCTATTCAGGAATAGTTCTGAACTCGTGGATGCTTATTTAAATTTAGTTAAGCACTCTGAGGGTAACCTTCAAATTCAACACAAAACTCTCTCTCAAAAAAAAAAAAGTAAATTAAATGTTCAAATGGGTCACCTGCTCTACATGACCTTACTTGAACAGGGTGGGTGAACCAGATGACCTCCAAAGGTCCCTCCCAATCTCTAACATTCTGTGATTCTGTGATTATGTTTTTTAAACCAGCTTTTTGTTGTTGCAACAACAAAAAAAAAAAAACCAGCAACTGTATTTTATCTTTTTTTGTTCAGATGTGAACATCAAAAATGAAAGAACTTTTGATCCACTTATCTGTCACCTTTCCTGGTGATACATATGTCAAATATGAAAATAATTACACTCCCCCTAAAACAGAGGAAAAGAGAAATATAGGGGAAAAAGATTATGGTGCCGTCTCAAACAAATGGACCCAACAGAGTAATAACAATTAGATGTATTTTATAATGGGATTGTGCCAGATTTAACTTCAGTATATTTTTTTTCAACATAAAGTATTCTAACTCAAAAAACATATATTTATGCATAAAATCAAAGACAAATACATAAAGATACACGTATGTATTCACACACTAGCATACCTGAAGGGCACATATGACTGAATTGAGTTAAGAAGTACGAAGTCTGGCTCACCAATGATTTGTTACAGCATTATGCTGCTGAAATATAATCTATTTTCATGTAGACATATCACTATAAAAGCAGGTTAGTATAGATAATGTGTGTATGTTATATGCTGCAGATACAAAGGCGGACTACGGCGGTAGTAGAGTTCTCTTCTGGAGTCTGAATATCTTTATATCAGTCTCAGGTTTTTGTTAGGAATATGGCATGACGGGGACACTCATGGAACCAACAGATCTCCACAACACATATCAGAGCATTAGTCGGTGTTAGGAGGCAGGAGTCACTGTACTGCTGTGATACTGTAAGCATAGACTGTAGACAATGGGAGCAGCGTACATTTGTTTTCAGTATGGCCCTTGACTAAAGACAGTTCAAGTATTGAAGTGCATTATTTAGAATAAGGAATCTGCATTGCTCTCTCCTTAATCAAGATGAGACACAGGACGCTTCATTGAAGACTGCAGTAGTTTCTCATTCTCTCAATAACCCCTCCATTTACATGGCTGAAAACTCAAGAGATTAGCAAAGAATTTTAATCAAACTGCTTAATCTGAATAACTGCTGAAGAGAGACTGCATTAATAGAGTTAGAGGATAGAACTGCTGCCAGGAAAATGTAAACAGGTTTTAAAAAGAGCAACACTAGGAGCAGAAAGACATCTTTGGAGGGAACTGTATTGTACCATCCTTCCTTTGCGGGATTTTAGCAATTCAATTAGACATCCCTACAAGTTTAGTACTTGTTGTTAGAAATACACCTCCATCCTCCAATGCCAGTTGTTGATTCATAACATCTGATTTTGTATAATTAGAATTTCTCTGTGGCTCAGAGGCCAAGTAAGCCTGAGGCTCTCACATCTGCTGAAGAGCACTTGAGGTTTAAAAAGTGGAGCAAGTATAACATGTAGAGAGAAATTATGAAAATCAGCATCTACTCCTAGCACGGAAAAAGAGAAGAAAAACAAATGTGCATTGGAGGTAAAACTGAAGGGACTGCCCCCAAATAAACTGTGCCCTCAGGTCATACTGTTGAATTTCTGTGTATAAGTTGTGTCAGAACTTTCTTAGCCTTTGTAGTGCACTATGTGGAACTGTAGGAAAGTAAGACAGAAGGAGACAATGGGAGAGGCAGGGGCTTGGGAATTAAATAGTTGTACAGTCCAACAGATGGCCAATTTGCAATGTTTTTCTTCAAACAAATTCCCATAAAGTAAAATTTAGCCTGAGTTTTAACCGTAATAAAAAAGTATGAATGCATTTCTGATTCAGAGAGGTGGAGTACATTACTGGTTTCTTATGTATCCAGAGCTTTTATCTGTGCTGCTAAAGTTGAAAATTCTCTGGTAACAAAGCTCCCAGAGATATGATTATTTATCACAAAGGAGTAGCAAATAACAGGGATTTGGGACTTGGGATTTGAAAGTTGATGAATTTTTCACTGGTAATACATGGTAAACTTGTCAGTTTGCATTTAATCTCAATTTAATTTTGAATGTTAAAGTTAAATATCCCAGAATATCTGTTTTCACTGGAAAGCATATGTTGTTTGAAGCAGGTTCCAAACAGGGATATGAGAGATAATTGGTAGGAAACCATCATTGAATATCCTATGAAATTTGAAATCAGAGGTATGTTGTGTGAGTAGAGTTTTGCAGAGAAATGCTTACACTACTGATGCAAAAATTCTTCTAACCCATCCTGGGCTGCCATAACTTTCACCAACTCCCTTAACTTGGCTGCAGAATGTGTACATTTAAACAGATCTGTCCCACACAAGTAGAAAGTTCTAAAGAAGAACTTTCAGAACTGATATTTGTGAAAGGCCTTTGTATACAAGTGATTTTCTAAACCGAAATATATAGCAATATTCTACATAGTTAGCAGTAAGAACAACAAAGACCAAACCTTAAAATTACTATTGTACTTATTCTCTCCAATTACACAAACAATGAAGGATGATGGAAAGAAGGCAAACCTGTAATAAGGCAAACCTGTAATATTGGGCTGGATAACCCAAGAGAATGGAAAAGTGAATGAAAGGTCAGTGCTAACTTTGAAATGAAATGTCCCCTTAATGGCATTCCACTATGCATATTGGTGATGTCTAAAAGTGCAGTAACTGCAGGAGAAAGAAAAGGAAGGGAAGGGAAGGGAAGGGAAGGGAAGGGAAGGGAAGGGAAGGGGGGGGAGGAAAGGGAGCTTGCCAAATTCTTCATTTACATCTGATCATTTTTACCTAATCTGACATTTTTGTATTTCTTCACAACAAACTGAGAAATAATACCTTTTCATTATGTCAGAGGGCTCCACTGACTCAATAGTGTGGAGCAATCCTCATACCTCACCTGGTGCTTTTAATTCCCATAGTAGGTATCAGCATAAAACTACTGTTTCAAAGATAATTTAGAAATTGCCTGCCAGCAAGAAACCTCTCAGAGACTTTTACAGAACACATTTAGAGGGGAAAAAAATTTGAAGGAGGGAAAAAATTTAATTAAAGTATTAATTTTTGTATGGTTAGTGAAATTAAACCAGAATCTATGAACACATACTTTTGTACCCACTGCTGGCACCAAACACCAAATCATGGGGGAAAAGTCTATCACTTGTTGGTCAAGAAGACACATGACATGTCTTCCAAAACCCTACTTCCTGTTTTGTGTGAGCACAATGTCCAAAGAGAGCATTTGTAGCTGATTTGGCTGGCTATTCCTCCTAATGGCTTGTGATCAAAGACTTGGAGTAAGCGTGCCTAATTTATATGCTCAAAGCCACCTCTCAGAGGCTCCCCTTTCCTTGTCTTTAAAGAATACTGCAGCAATGAGCCAGATAAATCACGTCACAAATAGGGACCAATGAATCTCCCACCTCCCCTTTCATGTCTCTCTGCTCATATACCATCGTATTTTCTCAGGGAATGTTGCTAGTGCAGGGTTAACTCAGGTTACCAAAGATGGAGATATGCAATTAAAAGCAATAAAATCTCTGTGCCTTATTGAGTTATAGCTCATCAACTGATTGGAGGCAACTTGTTAAGACTCAGTAACTCAATTGACTCCAGTCATGTGCCTGTACCCTTACAGGCAGCTTGATTCCTTTGGAGACGACCTGTCTTGGGCAAATATGGTCAAGTTGCAAACATTGAAGCTGTGGGGAGAGACTGGCTAGTGACCTCCTCTGTGCAGAGATTAACAGAAAGAGGTTGGATTCCCCCTCGGTTCTTTGAAAATAAGCATTGCTCAGCTTTTTGCCTAGGCCTGCAATAAACCAGCTAATTCAACTCTGATGCAGTACAGCAAACAACAAGTCAGCATGTAGCAAGCCTCCACATCTAGATATGCAAGACACCCGACACTACATTTGGTATACTGGCACAGATGCAAAACACAATAAAGAAATTTTAATCACTGCTTAATTCAAGCAAGGGACTGCTGTGTGTGCGCAGGAGTTCAGCCAGTAACAATGCTGGAGTTATGCCTTATGCTAACACTTCAATGAGGAGAAGCTCTCCTCAGAGAAAGATTAAACTGCAGTGACATACAGTGACTCTTGAATGAGAATACTTGCATGATTTTAATGCACACTAATATACACTGTCAGCTGATTCAGTTTGCCTTTGCTACATGCCTCTAGGCCTGAACTGAAGTGTTAGTGCATGATGAACTACATGCCTGCAGTGGCACGTATGAGAGGAAACCCTCATGAAATTTGGACTTGGCATGTATTTTGCCGCAGAAGTCTCCCACTCAGGTAAACCAGTGTAATCAGAACAATTTAATCCTATCACCTTTTCGTTTGTTTGTTTGTTTGTTTGTTTGCTTCTTAGTTCTTCGCTTGTTTTTTTTTTTTAATATTACAGATATTTACCTGAACTCAAAAACAAAATTTAGTTTCCATTACCAGGATAATAGACTCCATTTCCACATCTAAACACAATTTTCTTCTCAGTTAATCCCCCAACATTAAATTAACAACAATAACAACAAATAAAGAGAGCACCATCATAATTTATCTGAAGTATTTTAATGAATATGAAAACTAGGCACAATTAAGGAAAACTGTCATCAATAATCCCTAGTCTAAGATGAATAACTAAATGAAATTAAGGGAATTTATGAGTTAATGTAGAAAGACAGTGTGCTTTTCTGTAATGGACATCTCTTCAAAATACCCCTTCCCTGGTGCACTGAAAGAATGTTGCTTGCATGGATGTGTTATATACCAGCAGGAAACCAAGTGAGAGTCCTCTCTAAGAGGTTTCTTTCTCTTTATTTCTGTTAGAACAAAAAAATAGAAAGGGAGGGGGGGAAGAGGGCTGCGAAGGAATTTTTCCCTTAAAAATATTGGAATATCAAAGAAAAAATAAGAAAAAAATCATATAACAATTATAGGACTTTTCCAGAACATTTCAAATAAATCTTCTGTATGATTAAAAA